>NW_019060346.1:1954417-1965472 GCF_000696155.1 Zootermopsis nevadensis | reverse complement strand
GTCTCATATAATGGCTCCAGGCTGGTGTTCCACTCCATTTGCCTTCAGCTTTTCAACACAGACACGCGACGCTGACTGAAACGCTGAGCAAACTAACCTTTCGCCGCGTGCTGCACAGCTGATGTCTCGGCTGCTGATATAGCACACAGGGACCAGTTTTTAAAATTGAGTGACGAAGACGTGACTTGTTTCGGAACAACACTAAGCCTATACAACGCCCTCATGCATCAAGCACTGCAAGCATATGGGTTGCCAGGTTTGTACTCCGCCTTGGTTGTGTGTCGATCAACAAGAACGAGTTGCAGTTATGATTATTCTGTCTTTATAATTTAGGAAATTTGTTAGTCTAAATTCAAAAAGAAGAATTGGAAAATAATATAATTTTTAGTTCAAAATACTAACAGTTTAAAGTATTACACGTATCACTAAATCAAAAACCATTTAAATACTGATTTAAAATTAAACATGATCAACAATTTACATACATTAAAACCGTTCGTTCTAGTGAAATGATCCTCATTTTGTCTAATTTTGTTTTCTTTCCATTTTTAAAGTAACTTCAAGAATCATGCCATTTTCCATACGCTAACAGTTGTTGAAAAAGGTCCAGCTTTTATGGAAGGGTGTTCACAAGGGTGCGTCAGTGGTTCATATACTGAGCCAAATGAATTCAGTTCCCATTTTATTAATTACATGTAAAATTGTCCTACCATCTATGCCTAGGAGTTACAAGTGATCTTTTCTTTTCAGGTTTTCCATCCAAAACTTGGCATTATTCATCAAACTTATGTATCCTTTCCCTATTTATTTTATTATGCAGGTATATTTTCCTCTGCTCTTTATTTGCTCCTTTCTTCTGGTCTGTTTTTTCTCTCTTTTATTACTTGTTCCTAAAAATACATGAGATCTTTTTAATCAATAGGTTGGTAACGATATTCATCCCAATTATATCGATGGCCTTAAAATGTAGTTACACTGCGGTGATTTTAGTTAAACAAGCTAAACACTGTTATCGTTTAATTAGATGAAATCACATATTTCATCCTTTCCATGAAACGCGTAACACCAGGTACTGAAACTCAGTACCGAGATGTAATGACAAGAGAGTTTAGTGTACCTGTTGATTTCGAGCAAAGCCACTTCTGATAAGAAAACCTAAATAAAATGAAAACATATTAGAGATACGAATTTAGCAAACTTTATGTTACAGTATCCTACTCAGAGAGTCAATAAATTCCTTGTCTTTTGTCGATCTCAAAGATTTACAAGACTGTCATTTAACGTCAGATTCAAACAGAACAAAAAATTTTCAATGTCTGAAATGTTATCGATGGCGTCTTGTTCCACTTCACTAGATGCACAGACAACGAAACGAACCAAATCAAAATGAAACTAAACACAGTGTTATTCTTCGAACGCCTACAGGAAATTTGTTTAAAAATTCCCAGGCTGCGGTTGCCAGGAGACGTTCCGTACACCATCTTCCCCGGAGTGCTCTGCTGGTGAGATATTGCTTCCACCAGTATAGGTCAATGACGGACACTCTGTTCCTCAGCTAATGTTATTAGAAAACCCTGTAGCCCATGTGCTTATACACAGCTCACACCCCCTTACGGGCTGTTTCAAAAACCTACGATAGCTAAAAAATTCAATCAAAGTTCAGCATTTAATTTGCAAAGTTCGTATGAAATTAATTAGCTCATGTTTCAAACTATTTTACTGGAGATTTAATTCAATTTCGACAATTTTACTACGAAAATTTAATTTACGCTAGACCGGCTATATTTTACTATTATTTTAAAATCCCTGGTTCTAACGTGCCGCTGACCATAAACACGCCTAATATGATATTATAATAACCGCGTAACGTAGAAAATTCTATAATGTAACTGCACAACGATTTGGCGTACATGCGGACTCACATGTTTTATTCTAGGCTGATTAGCCCCATGAGGCCACAATTTTTGAAGATCGCTATACTTCTTGACGTAACATGCTCTATGAACCATAGACCCATAAAAGAGTCATTCGCGAACATGTACAATGCAGTGTATCTTGAAAGAATATAGAAATCGCAGTTCTTATTTCAACTTCATCCGCAATGGATCCCAATATCTCTCAAAGAGTTCGGTACATTGACTTTCTTTATGATAGTTCTGCAGGCTGCTCAATGCACTCACTGATCGTGTTTTATGCCTGGAAATATACAGCATCTTTCATTTTCAGCTGACTACAGAAACCCTCTGAAATTTAACATCAGTAATTGTCAGGGTGCATACATTCCTCGTTTATAAAGTTCATAAAATTAATGCAGGAGACATCAAGCCTGTCTATCCGTCCACATGTAGGCCTGACATCGCGGAAACCTACAACGGATATTAAGTAAATATAGTGCAGGAATCAAATGTAAAGCTGATTAGTAACTTTACTTTTAGTTCAAACTGAGTCAGTTATTAATTCTACATTAACTGAAGCTCACATAAATCTTTATCCATTTTCTCAAGACTGCTCATTGTAGTGAAAAATTTTTACAACCTATTCAGGATTTCGTCACTTTTTATTAGTTGCTTTAAGCGACTTTTGTTTCATTGCTTGCCTCGGAGAGATTTGTTTTTTTTACTAGTTGCATTTGCGTGCGAAATCAGGCACTGCCATTGTTGACTGTGATTATGTGACGTCGGCTGATTGCGTGGCATCCAGCCAGCGACTTTAACTTACTTCTAACATTATTGTTCTACACTTTGTCGAAAAGACATTCCGATCACAACGCCATTAACTGCATTTCCTTGTTACAATGCACTGTATCAGTACTTCCAATATCAGTAACATAGAAACATCCAGCAACTAGCTTCAATTACAATCAACCATTACCAAATATAAAGTGAAAATATGCGAATTTTATTCACAACCAAATATATATTGAATGTATGTTCTGTGACTTTACAGAGTCCCACACAACAACCTTGTACTCTCTTGCTTCGAAACACAAGGTTTTTATTCAGTATTCTGAACACTGCTTTCACAGTGCTTTCACAAATTAAAGAAACACACAGCTCAATCGGTTAAGGCTCTCCATATCAACAGCTTGGAAGAACATCAGCATAAGAGCTATAAGGGGTTGTGAGGAACCACATACAAAAGATCGAATGCATTGAACATCCAAACTCTATATCATGAAAATATCTGGCGTTTTTTTTCGAAATATCTTTTCTATATGGTCAGTACTCAGCGGCACAAAAATGAAAAAGTGTTTCTGATTACGTGCTGTGAATAGTTTTGTAAAATCAGATTTGTATGCGCAACATTACGAAACACAGGCATAATAACTGGCCTACGTTTATTTTATTTATGTTATAGAAAATATATTGTTACAACACAGAAGGAAAACTACGACAGCAACGTTACTGTTAGAAAATAAATTGTAACACGGTGATATATGAAGTCTATTGTGATGGTGACCTTCTGTGTTGTTTCGTTCTACAGTCTGCTCACACTGCTGCGAAAACTTCAAATTCTACGAAGTTAATTTCATTTGTAGGAAATTGAAATGTAATGTGCTTTACATCAAGAGGACCTGTAATGTTCATTCAGGTTTAGCAACCGAAATACCAATAAAACTGAATCAAAGGATTTCAGCTTATTTCAGAGAGATTCCCTGTACATTACATACATCAGCGAAATTCCATGCATAGTGTTATGAAGAAGTCTTTCGGTTATTCTAATATATGTCGGCAATAAATAAACACTGTGACAAATGAGGTGAATAACACGCAAGGAAAACTCCATACAGTGCAGTATATTCCAACTTTATTACGTCATTTATTACCTTGAAACTTACTTTACCTTATCTACATTCCGATGTGACTGAATGAACTGTGCAAGGCATTGAGGAAGCTTTGATCACTTTATTCAGTGGAGCTGCAGCAGCAGAATGTAACGGGGCGTCTGAATCAACTACACGGACCAGAGTCATTCAGAAGCTGATAGTAACTGAGCCAGTCAAAATGACAGCTTTCTGGGATGTTGCGCCGAGTAGTGGAGTAGAAATTGGCCGACGTTTCAGAAGTGCATACTGCCACCATCATCAGACCCTGGCGATGCGCCTGAGCCACTTGGCCGCCCTGACACAGTGTCGCTTTTTCCGCAACAGTGACCCCGGATCGCTTTAGTGCAACACGACCTGCGTCGTTGTGCTTAAACAGCATACATTTCCATTCTTGTTCTACTTCAATCTATGCCTTGGTCTCGCAAGTGGTCCCTTTCCGTCAGGTTTTTCATTTTAAAACTTTTATGCACTTCTCATCGCTGCCATCCGTGCTGCCTGCGCCTGTCTGCCATCAAAAGACGCTTAAATACTGTGGAATGAGGTTAAGTTTGAAAGTGTGCAAATTCTTACAGTACGCAACAGGAACTTGTCACGTACTATTCAGAGGCAATGTGGAACGTTGCAGCAGATATTAAGGTTCCGTAAACTCCACATTGTCATCAAACGGCCTGCGATAGGGACTCTGTCCTCCACCATCGTGTCCACAAACCCTAACGGGGCACGCATACAGACTTCACATGCAGTGTTCGTCATAATTGTGTAATGTCGCGCACCGCTGATCGGGCAGAAACCAAGGGCTGTTTACACAAACACACTGCATGCAGAAGCAAGTTCAAACACGTCTTCACGGCTTAAACGGTAATATTTCGGCGGGTATCACTCACTGAACGTAATGTAATGAGTTCTCCGTTAGCACTTTTCCGTAATTGTCCTTACAATGCACTGGTGGTGATGTGTTTCGTTTCCACAGAATCATTTTCAGGCCTATAGTAGTCATCAAGAATTTATGTATTTCCTTTTGAGTTGTGTGTAACAGCGTACATGATTTATAATTCATATAAAATGTGAAATTACAGCAAAGACATATGATACAGTCACATCACTTGTGTCATAAACAAATGTACTTAAACCTAATGCTAAAGAAGTTCGTAACTAACTTAATTAATTCCGCGCCAGAAGAAGAAATATACTCACTTCTGACGTGATAACTTGCAGAAACTCTACAATGAATTCCATTTCTTAATTAAAATCTATTAATCTCTTCCAACGCTGCTATGGCGAGGTGCAAGTTCATATCATCTTGAAGAACCAAGCACAAAACTTTAAGTCATGAAGATTTAGAATTAAGCTTTGTATGGGAAGGAAAATCTAGCAAAAGACGTATAGGTACGGGCAAGCTACTTGATGCACGACTCAGGTTTCAGTTCTGGATAACGTCCTGTTTGTGTTTCCAATCACCGTTCTATTAACAAAGCGCATAAAATTGTTGTTCTAGTTATTCAATTATAGAGGTCAGATGCACTTAGAGTGATAGTAGAATCAATTTCCTCAAGTTTTAACGTCACCCACACGCCACGTTGTTTGCCGATACCTTTACATAACTCAGTTGGGATGTTCCCTCTGCTAGGATTAGTAAACTTTGGCGTGTCCTGCAGCAAACATATACATACAGCGCTGCCAATATATTAGGTCTTGTTGTCTCCTGAACTTCGGTATATAAAAATCAGCCGATTTTAGTATGTAAATGTCGCAACAGTAATTTGTTATGAGTCCACATACAACTTCATTAATAAATGGTAAATACATATAATCGCCAAGCTACAGTTTATATCGACACGATTTTTAATATGAATCATGTAAAATTATTAACTGGACTTCTTGAAGGTTCCACTTTGCCACTCACGATGCCGCCAAACATACTTTACGTAGGAGAACCTCAATATATCACTCAAAAAGACGCTGGAATACCGACGCCGACATAAGGCACACTTAGCACAGTTGAACACCTGGACGCTATACCACAGAGGGAAATCGTACGCCAACAAAAGATGTCATACTTACAAGTGATCCAGGAAATTCCGTTGGACAAGAAGTTGGTAAAGCGTTGTCGCCGAAAGACAGTACCAAAAATAAAACACAACAATTCAGCATTACGAGAATATTTAATTATGTTTAAGGAACTTGTATACCTTTATATTTTCAAGAAAGTGTGCCAATATGTGCCACTAGGCTTACATGTTTAATTTTTCGAAATCTTAGTTTCTTTAAAAGTCGTATGTGTTTATTTGTAACGTACCTACAAAGTCATCGGCACAGGCAAACATCCCGTTACTTGCCACAGGCCGCCAGGATGAGAGAAAAATTAATACGGTACAGACAGGAAACCAGCCCGAGTTTGCATTCCAGTCTCCTCAGCGACGACTGTTGGTGGTGGAGGAAACTGGTCTGAACAAGGTTCCACTCGAACTCTTTACATTCCACTTCCGGTTACTCAAATGTACACAGACCACACCGAAGTCTGCGATATCTGACAACCACGACGCCAGGAATCTGAATTCCTGTTTGGTCGCTGGATCTCCGAACTTGGGGAAAATGAACTTCCCCCCCAGGAAGACGAGCAAGTTTCTGACTTTTATCTAACTATGATAAACATAACAGCGCTAGTCTACATTATAGATGGGGAAACTTGAAGCAAAGAGACACTCTGAACGCGTTTGAAATGAATATCGATTGCGTTTCGATATTTTAGATTAGCAGTGCCACTAGATAGACAGGTTTGTTTTTAATCTTTTATCTCCTTTTTAAGAAGAGTTCTCTAAACTTTTCTTGCAAACTATTTGTGTGCATAACAGGGTCTGTTTCTTATTTTAGTTGCGAAAATACATCATGCATTTCTTCATCTGAATTTATAAGAGGACGGCAAACAAGGTACCGAATAATATTCTACGTCTAGATAATAATTTTTTATAATACAAAATGTTACTATCACTTTCAACAGAACGTTAGGCTCAGTTCCTACTAAAGTGTACTAACAAGAAGCTTACAGAGAACACAAATGCTTTTGTGATCGAAGAGAAAAGTAATGGAAAATTCCAAACCGTCGGAGGTAAAATTTGTAACTTTTTCACAGAGGAAAATGAACACAAACATTGTGCAAACATTCGGATTGTTAAAAAAAAGAGTCTGTAAACGCAATACGAAAGCAGCTGGGGTTGTGATGACGGAAACCGTCAAACACTTATCCATAGAAAATGTATTCTTAAACAGAAATGTGACTGAGACGCACAATTCAGAAGTCAAGATGCGTGAGATAATTACGAACAAGGAAGAAATAGTGTGTGTGAAGAAAAAAATATTATAAAACAATTCCTGTAGTGCATAAATGGTGTAAAGTTTAATTTACAATGGCTGAAATTGTCTGGTCGAGTGTGCGGAAGCTTGGGACTGTCACGGGATTGCATTAATTCGTACAGAAACTGCTTGTCCCACTTAACACATAATTTGAAACTACATTACCCTTAGAGACATTAATATTTTCATTACCAGAACGTTACTAATTAACTCCAAAGCTCAAAGTTCTTCTTGAAAGACCGACAGTCGCTTAAAAGAACACACCGTATTTCCTAGAATTTAAGACGAGCTTTTATCACATTTCAGATTTTCTAAAGGTTTCGTGCGTCTTACGTTTTGTGGCATCTAAGAATCGATGTCGAAAAATTATGCTCTATGACAAGGCACAAGAAAAATCATGTCCTTTGCATTAGTAATAAGACAGCATACACAAAGACAGTAACAAAGAAGACTTCGAAAGTATTAATACAGTTTTTATGTTTGAATATTGACAGTTCGTATTGTAGCATACGTATTTCTTTTCCTGAGAACCTGTTACTAAATCAAGAATGCGTCTTGCGATCTATGGCGTCTTAAAATCGAGGAAATACAGTATTATGTTATTACGATGAGATAGCATTATCTGTAACAACGAAATCAGTACCCATGAACCAATTAACATTAACTGACCAAAGGAATTTGTCAGTATGTTTAATGATTTCAAATTTAATACGTCTGATGATAGTGAAATTGTTATCGTTCCAAGACTCTTAAGTGGGTAACTAACAAATAGCTGTCTTCTGGGTTGTAGCGTCATGTAGTCTGGTAGAAGTTTACCAACGTTTCACGGGTCCTTGCTGCCTCCATCATCAGGACATCTGAAGCGTCAGCAAGGCGCAACATCTCTGAAGGCATCCCAATCATCTTCACAGTCGCCGCCGTGAGGTCTTGAAATCGCACCTGGTACTAACGTTGTTTCAAGCGCAACATTCCTTCATCCGTTTAAACCCCTTAACCCCGCTATCTGTTCATGGAATGTTACCAGTATTAAGGCCAATCCTAAACAGAATTTAATCCTTCGAAAATACCCATTTCGAAATAGTGGAAGCCATCGTTTACAGCCTCTGTCACGCCTGAGATACTAACTTTGAGCAACGCGGACACCACGACATTCCGCAGTCCACTTGAATGCTTGATCGATTCCAGTCACGTGTCAGTTCATGGTAGACGCTGCCTACGGGAGGGGCCGTTGTTATGCACCACGAGCAGCATAATAAACTTAGAGCTCCCTTCATTAAACTTCATGGACGGTTCGGGTTCTGGGCGAAATGATGATTCGTAAGGCGATTTTATCACCGACGGTAGTAACTAGCAGACGTAAGCCGTAACTGCGTAGTAATTGAAGTTTTCGGATAGTGATGTTTACCACGGATTAGAATATAGCCTTTTGTTAAATAATTGATGGGAGCTAAAGTTAATTAAATTTGAAATTTCAGGTTCTCACGGCTGTGCCGTGTAGTCTGGTAGACGTTTTAGAGGTGCTTGAAGTGTAATGATTGCCCTGGTAGACGTTTTAGAGGTGCTTGAAGTGTGATGATCGCCCTCATGATGGGGAGATCTAGCGTCTCTGAAACGTCGGTGAACTTCTACCTGACCACACAGCGCAAAATCCCAAGAGACAGTTATCTTCGTAGTTGCCGCTGTGTCAAACTGAAGTCTCACCTAAGAATTTTCCCCTAGCTTTGAGGATTTACTTTTCTGGGCTTCGTTACAAATGTTTTAGCCATTTCTTTCGATGCATCACTTTTATCTTAATGCCGATATGTAGCATTCCCAGTTCCTTTCCAATGCTTTCATTGTGTTTACGATCCATAATTCTGTTTCCTGCGTCAACTCCGAGGAAATGAATTTCTGCGTACTCGGGTTTTGTCATCTGCTGTGTCCTTAACGTCCGACATTCGAAACCGTTGAAAGGTAAAGGTAAACGCTATTACTGTACAGAAATTGAGAGAAGTTGGTATTTTAACTTACCTTGTAGTTTACATTCTATAGTTAAACTGTGAAACTGAACTAACTCCTGTGGGAATATTTTTTTTTTCTGGATGTGTGGTTAACGAAATAGCGATTGCTGGTACTGGCTGCGGGTTAAATGATGAGGGTCGTATTCCTGGCAGTGATAAGGGGTTGTCTGTTTCCACAACGTCCAGACCGTCTCTAAGGTCCATTCTACCTTCCACCCAACGGGCTCTGATTGATAAATCAGCTGGCGACAACAGCTGATCACTCACCACATGTATCTGGCACCTGTATTGACAATGGGTTTCCAACTTTACCTAATGCCATTCGTCATTCTTGTTGATAGAACATGAAGAGAAACACGTCGCAGTGAAGACTCAAAACGCTTAATTTTATAATTAACAGCTACTGCTCTGTTCGTAACTATTTATATAGTTCTCGGGTTGTTTATGTGGCGCAAGATGTAAGTTAGGCTGTTTCAACAAAGCGTACAGACGCGTAAAAGGAGGTTAATATTAAATTTCTGCAGGCGTGCATCTATTTTCTTACTATCTCGAAACAGACCTAACTTTCTATTCTTATTGACGTTGCAAGGTAAAATTAATCGTAACTTGTAAGCTAGGATCTAAGCAGTCGCCACGGGGCTAACGCGTTCAAAACAACTGTCTCATTAGCATAACAAATATGAACAAGAGGGATCAATAACGATCCCATGGGATATGCGAATAGGATAACGGAATATTCATACCGAATAAACCAGCAATAGCATTCGTGTTTCAGAATATAATTGTCGAGCAATACATAATCTATGGACTTACAGATCAAATGACTGACAACATTATACGGATCTTTTCTATGCGTATAAAACAGAACAGAGCTCTGTTTATTTGTTTGTTTTACTAATTAATTTCTCCAGTCATGAAAAATCACAATTTTAATTACCAATCTGATGCGCTCCTCGAAGTTGTGGGGCTGGAAAGGACTGAACAGAGATTTTATGATTTTTGTAAGGCTTATGTACTAGTTCATACTTGCTACAAAAGTCGAACCGCTGACTAATTTTTTTATAAAACTGATCTCCTTTAATTTATATTATTGTTACTCCTACCACCTCTGTCACCATCACAACTGCCACAGCTAATAGTACCATCATCATAACAAACACCACAAATATAATTTACGCTGCTTTTATATAAAGTGAAAAGGGATTTCGAAAAAATGTTATAGCAATTTAATTAGATCAGTACACCGAAGAAATACTAAAGAAACATTTCATTTCTAGGGGGATATTCCAGAATAGGTAACGGATGATACAAAAAAATGTTCTTGAACATCTCGTGGAATTAGTAGGAGACAAAGTAATTGTAATACGTAAAGGCATAAGTAGCCTTTATCTAAAGTTGTCCCCCTGAAATATAACTTCTATACCACTGTCTAATAAAGATTAGACATTTCCACTTAATGTATGCGAGTTCAGCACACACTGTAACAGTGCATCGCTTTGTGTCTTTAAATCTACACGAACAGTATTCTAAAGGTTCTCGTTCTGTTTCTGCACATTTTACCCTACAGCTTGTATTATCAATATGTAGCCCACAGAAACGAAATGGTGGTGATGGTAGTAATAGCAGCAGCAGTAATAGTGGTAGAATCGTTTTATAGAGAATAAAACGCCAGAACTATCTTGTATTAATAGGAGAACTAAATTATCGTCATTAATTGCTAGTAAAATAACGAAACTAAATAATCAAATGCATCTGCTTCGAGTATGAACGAATGAAGTGCTGTAATGGTTAAATAAAATGCAAATTCGTACCGCGTCCTGTCTATAATGATGTTCCTTTTCGATAGTATTTCGTGTCCAAACAACATGGATTCAGCCG
>NW_019060346.1:1907130-1954400 GCF_000696155.1 Zootermopsis nevadensis | reverse complement strand
AGCTTGTAGCTATTACGCTCACAAAGTTTTCATTGAATCTAGAAATACCCTATTGTATCTGTATTCGGATAAATGGGAATAGCAGTGTTTGAGATAAAGACTTTTACAATTGTTTTATGAACGCAATATTATTATTATTATTATCTGTTAGTAATGAAAGTATCGCAAGCCCCAAAATGGAACCATATCATAAAAATAAATGCTGAACATTAACTGATTTCGTCGGTATGTAGGGCTGTTTCTAAGCGGCATTGCTATTTATATCAGTTATGTGCGTAAAATGTAGAGGATGAACACAAAAAATTCTACGAGAGTACTTATATTACTGCTTTAGTGCTGTTTATATAATTAAATTATGAGGGCTCTAATAGGAAATACACAAACCATTCTTTTTAAAGAATCATCATAGAGAAATGACAAGAGTCATCAATAATTTGATTGCAAGATGGCAATGAAACAGATCTCATAAAATTCATGTCTCTGCGATCTTGTGATGAAGTAATTAGAAGTGGCTCTTAACTTCTGCTTAATCTTGGAAGAAATGTTATGATATTAGAGTGTTTGATGGTAGGATGTCGTATTTATAAGTTCGGGATCGGCAGTATATGGTAAACTTCCTCTCTTAGGTCTAATAATTTTTCCCATTACTCTGTTCTCAAACTCGATGAAAAGACCCCAAATGGATAATCCATAAGCAATGAGCGCATTAATTGCACGTGATAGAAATTCAAGACACACAAGTGTCAATATCGTCTACCCGAAGATTACACCAAGCTTAGCGACTATACGATACATGGAAGACTCTATGCAAGTAAATGAACATAAAATGGAGCTTAGTAAAAAGAGATGATAAAACGCCTTCTAAAGTGGATATTCAGAATATATAAGGGTTTTCTCTGGATTCAATATAAGTCAGAATCGTGAGGTCCATTGATGGCCTCTTGGAATGATTCTTTCTGATCGACTGTCAGCTTCTCAATGAGGACTCTGCTCCATCCAGATAGCGTTCGCAGACTTTGTTAATATTTTTTCCGCGATCCTCTCTTTTCATTTTTATAGTGTGCGCGCGACGAGACATCCACTCTTAGTGGAATGCATTTAAAAGGCGACGCCATATTCTTTCACAAATCATTAGTCCACTCTTGCAGTACTACCCGCGGACACGATGCACTACACACAGGACTAGAGTACAATGTTTGTGGAATAAGAAGAGGTGGAGTGAGCTTGGGCAGTTAAGATAACCCCTTCTCCGGCTCGTACGTCCCAGCATATATACTTGGACGCGTACAGTTGCTTATCTGTTCGTCGTATTCGTATCCTGCGCAGAATTTTAACACAATTTGTATCATTTTATAATGTGCAGCAACTGAATCCAGATCCTTTCATACACCAGCCACTTTTAATCACTTGTAATCGTGTTAGTTGTTGTATGAACACACGCGTTTTGGTCTTTATTACACCGTTGTTGGTGTTTTAGTCCAAAATGTCACATTTTGTTGAACCGAAACTCATATGCTCATGTAACAGAACAACTAATGCAATTAATAGTCGTTGGTTTATGAACGTATTAGTACAATAGAACCGAGGTGGAAATTTAATGTGTAAGCGACAGTGTGTATAATGCCACAGAAAGGCATGTAAAAAGGCTCTTGTAGACATGAGAATGATGGAAGTACTTCTCTGCTGTTCTGTCAGGGTCACTTAACAGGCCCTAAAGTATGATAATAAAATGTTATCCATAAAAGTAGATCTTTATTGTGATATAAATGTCATGACAAGCTTTATGTTGGGATTTATCAGATCAAACTCCTCAGTGTCCTACAGTTCGCTTCAATACAGCATATAACGCGTGATTCACTTGAATCTGTCCTTCAGAAGTTTCCAAAACAGAAAATGTAGATTCCGGCTAATGAGAAGCTTCATAATTAGTAGGCATCTGTTCAAGACAAATTATTACGGTAATTAAATCAAGGCGTGTGATATAGACTGAGCCAATTAATATAAGTGAAAGAGATGACAAATACGTAACAGTTTAGTCGTAAAACCTTGAGGGAATAGAATTTGGGAGACCTAGGCGATGATATAATGTTGAAATTAATCTTAAAAACAGAACTACATTCATCTGACTCAGTGACCTCTGTTGTGAATATCGTAAAAAACATTTGGATTACATAAATGGTGAAAAATTCCTTGATAAGCTACGCGACTAGTAGCTTCACACGAAGGTCTCTACTTAATGGAGTTGATGAGCTGTTACACTACCAGTGAAATAGCGGGCGACGACCATACGCTCTCTTTTGTGTAATCACAGACGACCTGAAACTCAGTGTAAAAGACGTGTGACTGAATTCAGACGACAAACGAAAAATAATACAAGAAGATAACAAGACGGCGCTCCGAAGTCTCATATAACCGAGGAGCTTTGAACGGATATCTCGCCAGACATCTACGCGACAAACGTCAGAACTGACTGAACACGAGTTGAAGGACAGCTGGAGAACAGGAGAGCTGCCTTTAATACAGGCAAGAAGAGCCTTGATTGTATGCACGGTTTTCTCACATAAAATCTTCCCACATGATTTTCTTAGTTTCTCCGTGTCTGGTCCAGTTGGCTATAATCGGTTCTGTAGAGTTCTATGACCTTCGCCGTTTCGTTGCTCGACAAATGTACAACGCAGATTTCTATTCATCGCCACGGCAGTAATTACGGGAAATTTGGTCTGCTGGAATATTATTAATTCATATTACTGTCATTACAAATAATTAATTCCAAGGAAGATGACTCGACTTCTGGGTTGTGGCGGCGTACAATGTGAGAGAAATTTACCGGCGTTTCAAAGGTGCTTGCTGTCTCCATCATCAGGGCGACGACTCACAGCCCTGATGATCAAACGTCATACTCAACGCCGTAAGAACACCACATATAACCAAGTAATTGATTTAATTAAGTGCAGCTTATTTTAAGAAAAATCGGATTAAAACGGGAAATTTAACTAGCAAGTGGTGTACAATCATCGGATAAAATAGTGTTTAATCTGAGAATAATTTTCCTCGCCATTAAGTGTCTGTAACTTCCTCAGGAGATCTATTTCCAGCATTTGGTTTTGAGTTGTTCAGCAACGAAGTGAGGGAGCTATAAGCCTGGAAGGTTCGTTCGGAGGAGTTATAACGGCATTACTGCCCTCCTATAACACACAATGCTTACTTTCCTTGAATTCAAGAGGATGGCGCATTGCAACTGTTTGGAATTGTTCATGTTACAGAAGTTACTACCACCTTTACAGTGTCACACTCTTTACGCCTTACTAACAGTACGTCGTTAATATAATTGGATATTACTAATCCTTGTATTATTATTAGACCATAGTAGTAAAGATTTAAGGTTCTCACAGCGGCGATTACGAAAATGGCTGTCGTCTGAGATGTTGCGCCGGGTAGTCTGACAGAAATTTATCCACGTTTCAGAGGTGCTTACTGCCTCCATCATCAGGGCAACCCAGTAAACGTCTTTGAAATGTCGATGAATTTTCGTCAGACTGTACGGCTCAAGATCCCAGAAGTTTTCATCTTTAGCGTTAACCATTAGTAGTTGATGTGTCGTCTGAAGAAAATGTTCGGTTGGAGCTAAGAGAGAGGAAGCAGTGGGTGAACGGAATGAGGGACTCTACAGTTTATAGTATTTAACAAATCTTAATATGGGTGAGATATGTAGCACGGATGGGTAGACTCCTAGTCCTAGACTAGAGGATATAATTATGTTACTGCCTTTACTGTACAGTCTCGCTCACTTCACATTTTCTCAGTTCTTCTGTTTTTCTCTGTCCTGAGATCTGGGTTGTGAAACAGTTCATAGAAACTACATAACCACTGTAAAAAGGCGCATGCAGAATTGTTTGTGAAAAATTTCTATGCTTGTATAGATTTCATATATCGTAGAGGCACTAACAAACATTCGAAATATTATGATTCACTAGAATATTAATAGTAATGCTAAATTGTTTGATATGTTTTACGGTTGGCGTTCAAAATTAATAAAGCTTTCCCACATTAAATATATCCTATTAACGTTTCCATTATTAATAAATCGTTTTATAAAGCTCCACTTGGTAAACTATAAAACTGATGGTCTCGGTTACTAGAGCTCATAAAATATAAATCTATTTAATTCGTATACAAGCAACATGTGTTACAAATACGTTTCTGTAAGTGGAATTTGAGATTGACTGAATTATGGAACATCAAATCGGTGCGACATTTAGAGGTCGAGTGATGAGAAATACATACAAAATTTTTGTCCGAAAAGTCGAACTAAAGATATCAAATGTGAGATTGAGATGTACATGGGAAGATAATAGAAAGACGGAGAATAAGGCGATAGTTTTGCAAGAAACTGGGTTCATGTGGCTAAGACAGGACACGACAGCAGCGAATACCGTAACAAAGGCCCTAATTGCGTGAAAATTATTTAAGACATAATTCTGTCTTTATGGCAAAACTGACTTAATAACTACATCTATAGATGTACCATCAAAAATATTGTGATGAAATTACATACGTTTAACATGTTATAATATGGAGTCATGCGTTTTGTTTCAAAATAAACTATGATGCAAACCTACGCACGTTTAAAAAACCGGAAATGGTCACAGCATGGCAATTCTGGTGCGTTCGCCATAATTATTAATCTGATATTTCAGAGTGGCGCCAGCCAGAGTTGCCTGGGGCCAGTGATCTTGCGTGGGCTGCCGATCGCCACTCTGTCTGCGGAGCTGACTGGGGACTCCCCATCCAATCACGAGTGCAGAAACGCGTGTGGGTTTCCATGTGAAATGTTTGTTATTAACGTCCAATTTTAACCAATGTTGAGGCGTATCGACAAATTTGATAAATATTAAATTCAATGCAAATTCATTCAACCGTTATTGATTCATTACATGCTGACAGACGGACAGCTATAAATGGCGAAGTTAATGTGAGAATTTTTGCGAGTGTTAGATGCGGAGGCCCATAGCAAAACGTAATGCCAATTTTCGAGATTCTGGATGCAACAGCGTGAAAACTAAGCAGGGGTCCGTGTTCATATCTGAGCAAAATGGTAAAAGACTGTTAATCTTATTTCTCATAGCGTGTAGCTGCAATTGACTGTTACAAGTTTAACGGCCTACTTTTATACCACTTTGTTATCGCATTACCCAACTTGTATACAGACTTAATGCGATATTTAACACATGACCCAGCAGTATCCCATACTAATATTCACATCTGTCTCTCAAGAGCAAGTATAGTATGCCTATAGTTAGCTTGTGACCTGACGTCTCTCTGGAACAGACGTATTAATTAGGCTATACCACACTGCCGCGGGTAAATACGAATATTATTATGGAACACTGATAATTATGTGTTAAAGAAATAAACGCATCTGATTAGTATAAAAAGTGTGTGCTTGTCTTGACAGCGTAATAAAAGGTAGATGCTTAAACTTGTGATTGTCAAAGTAATGGTAAATTCTTTCTCTAAACGTACTTTTTCCTTAGAAAGAAAATTCGGCTTCAACTGGGAATGCCCATTAAGAGGAAACGATTCAGTCAAGTAATTTTCAGAGGATCTCGCAATCTGCGAAATGATAAAAGTTCAGCCAGAAGTCTCGTCTGTTTTATGATACCGTGAAGCTGTTAGCGCAGTAGCAAGAACAGAGTTTCTGCGCAGTTCATTTGCATTGTTCTCATTTACGTATTTTCCGTGTACCCGAATAAAGTTGTCTCAAGCTGTCAGTAAGCCTAGAGACCATGTGATTCTGAGCGCTTCGTTAAAACCTCCTGAGGAAATCTACGGTTGAAAGTTAGTTGCACTGCTTTTCGCATGCCGATAGCCCTATTAGGAAATTTTACTTTCTCTATAGGCCTATAAAATACCATAGTTTTGTACTTCGTACATTAAACGTGGTAGTGTGATTCTTTCCGCTCATCAGAGATCCCGAAATATACTCCTGCCATGAAGAGAAATATCAAAATTTACATTTATTGCACAGGTCATTAAATCAATTTATTTATGGATAAACATACAAATTTAAACTTTTACGTTTCATATGAACGGAAGTCTTTTAACATTCATAATAACGGAAAACGACAAGTTCACGTTTTTGCAAATAAAAACGAATATAACAGTCCTTCGGATATTATTTTCTTCTTATGAGAACACTGGTGCGTGCGTATCATGCGCTATCTATCACCTTTACAACTTTCTGAAGCAATTAGCTTTGATATACCGCAATCTTCACATTAAATGTGACCTTATAATTCTTATTCTATTATATAGTAAATATTCAAGCAGAATATGATATCATCTCGTACCAACATATTTTATTTGCGTACATACAAGTAGTATTTATTTACCGTCTATGTCGTACTACTACAGAATATAATTAAAACCTCCCAGGCTTAGAATGAAATACATTTTGTGAGTAAAATTATCTTAGTGACTGAATCAGTATTTGTGTCAAGTCTCCTCCAGGTGCAAAGCATTCTCAGCCATTTCCTAATTACAAAACAAATTGCAATGGAATATAACAAATATTATGGCTTATTTTCCAGTTTACGACATTTCGAAAAATTTGTGTGTAATTAATATTTACCATGTGAATTTAAAAGATTTAGTAACGATTATAAATAAACATTACATTCAGCTTAAAATATTTTGCCTTCTAGTCTAATATCTAAAAACCTAAGAACTAAATATTATTATATTTGTGATTGACGGCAAAAGTTTTTAATAAATATTTTAATAATAAATATAGATAATTTAATTGTTACATGTTTTTTTGTATGGGTTTGGAACTTGGAGCATCTCCGTACGGAAAGAATGTAAACTGAGAATGTTTGAAAAATGGTACTGAATAAAATATGAAGATCTATGACAGTAGTGTTATGGAGATGGAAACAACTACGTAATGGAGAGTTTCAAAATTTATAGTCATCAGACATTATAAGAAAATCAAGCATGATGACATGTACCTCTGAAGGATATTTCAGTATTAAATTAGATCTGAAATAAATGTGGCACTGGACAGTAGACTAGAGTCATCTGCCTCAAGATACGGTCTAGTCGCGCAGTCTTATTAACATGATAATTAACCTTAGACTTTTGTAAGTGGCAGAGTATTTCTTGAGAAAGAGAAATTATTAGCTTCTCTCGGTTGATTATTGCTTATTTCAGATTGTTTCACATATTTTATGGTTACTTAAAATTTCCTTACGTAGAAAACATAAATGTGTGTGTTAAGTGGTTCTACTTGCTTGAAACTAGACTGCAGACATGTTTGCTTCCTACACTCACATAATGCCACTATCTAAATTCATAACCTTATACGAGGAAATAACACGTTTCGTATGAAGTTCCTTTGACGAAAGCAACTTCAAAGCAGCACAAATTACTTGAGTAGGGGGTTGTGTGGTAACGAGACTGAAGATTACATGGTCAGATTAAAGCACACGATCTCTCCAAGTGTTATTTGAAAGGTGTACGCTGAAATTACACATTATCGTACTTCAGTAATTTACTTAACATCTGTGATATATTCCAAATACAACGCGATATAATGGACAAAACTGATTATGAGAAGCTCATAATTTCTTTTCCAGAGAATCTTATCCTAATATAATAGCCAATGTCCGTCACGTCTGATTGTCGATCATAAAATTGATTTTAACTTCTCGCGGTGGCGAATCTTGTAGCAAGAAATTCAAGTGAGGCCATGGTGGCGCCTATGGTGGGGCTCTGGCAAATTATGCGTTTAGTTGGACTTTGGAGTCTGGAGTCAGGTGGTCGGTTTATTGTTGGTATGTTTGGTAGGTATCTGACTTCAATCGCCATTAAGATGTTTTAAGATTTAATTTACTTTATAAGGAAAATACAGTTACGTCGAGGTTAAGGTGACAACCTTTATTATCGGCAAACAAGAATTTTATGACGATTATTTCTAAAGAATGTAGATTAAATCCCTGACAAACACTAAATCGCGGAACTTCAAAATAAAGAGTTTTCTTGGAACTAAATACGTACACCGAGGAAAATCTTAATGTAGCAATCTAAATGCATTTTCCAGAAGGAACAATGAGTAATAATGATCCTCACAGACGAGATCTGACTTGGTTTATAGATAAGTCTATAACATGGGATGAACAAAATAATACGTTTTATGAGTGTAAACGACTTCTGTGCGAATACATTCAGAGGCCAAGCAATAAGACGTATTTTAACGAAAGTGTCGGTAATTTATAATTTTTATTAATTTTGTTGATTTTCCGAAATAACTAGGATTATTATTAAGTATTATATATCATAAACTGACAGTGTATGTGTTGTTGAGTAATGGTACAGGAAACAAGAAATATTTTAACGAGGTCTTAATAGCAGAAAAACGTAGAGAATTAAATATGTCACTATACGGTTTGTCCCATAAATCCACAGCCATAGGTGACCTCTGTTACTTGAAAAACTACAGTGTCCCAAAAGATATATACATATCCATTACATACGTCATCACCGTGTATGCATCTGCTTGGGACACTCTGTATACAGCGGGAAAAGTTGTAAATCATGTATTTCTAATCCCAAGTGTCGGGATTTTTTTACCTGGGCCACAAAGTTACGGCACTAGAGCCTTTAAGTCTTCAGTAACAAAGAGTAACGGCTATGTTGCCACGTTGACACGAAACTTTGCTAGTCATTGCCTTTTTTCCCGGTTCCTGCAGCATTTGTGACGCCTTCACGACCCCTTTCGCTGTATTGTGAACGCGGCAACATCGCCGAACTTTTTACTGCTGATAATGTGAAAATTCTAGTGCCGTAACGGCTCGCCCAACTTAAAATCTCCAACAACTGAGATTCGAAACATATGATTTTAAGAAACGATTCGCTCTGTACATTTCCTCCGTGTTTTACCAAATAACAGACTTCTTTTCTGGTCACGGACTTACGAACAACGTACACGTTCAGTGTCAAACTTTAAACATAAGCCCCATCTCTTACCAGCAGGCCTGAGCACAAGATCGATTTTCATGTAGTGCTGGTTACATTTCGGAGCTTAAGGTACATGTACACTCTTGATGAGAGGAGATCTGACACGTGAAATTGCACGTAGATTAAAAAGCGACGTATCACACACAATCCCACAATATTACAAGGGACAAAGTGGAAACCTGCGTTTCGCTTTGTTGTAAACACTATCACGAATGAATTTCAATTAATTCTGATATATTTCAACAATAAACATGACCAAATATGTACACTAAAGCGTCCACGAAACGAATGCCACTCAAATGCGTTTTGAAATGTCCAGTTTCAATAGCCATCGTGATTGAATTAATACGTCAAACGTTTACTGCATGTCGGAAAATAGGACATTAAAACCAGCCTCACTCATAGATCTATAGCATTATAATAATCAAACACGTTCACATAGCTTTAAACTAGCCCCATCTTTCATCATCGATATTTTTATGTTCTGTTCGCACTGTTTTTATATTAAAATATAAATAATAGTAATTTACCCTTTGTTTTGTACTAGTGGAAATCCTTCTTTTGTTTTAAGGAAATACATATAACGGTGTTTGAGAACAGGGTAATAAGCACATAATTATATACAAACGCCTGTAAACTTTTAATCTAGGCAATTTGGTGTCAGTATGCTAAATGGACTTACGCTAATCGAAACTAACATTGTGTATTATCATCGTAATTAGGCATACAAATGTTCGTGTACATTTATTGAGGTTACTGGCTCTCAACAGTTGTGATCAACGCAAAAGATTTTGACATTTTGCGAAGATCAGATAGGAGTTCTACCTCACCGATTAGCTTGAAATAAAGCCAGTAGAACGGTGCACGGGACATGACACAAATTTAACATACTCACACGAAAGACGTCGACAGAATTTTGGACGTTTCTGCTCATCCAATGTCACGTACTCTCGTGAGCCAATAAACGTCAGAGAGTTTGTGTATAAAGTATTCAGTCACTTCAATCGTGAAGCAGGAGCCATTTGTACATCCCTCCCTCTCTCTCTCTGCCTTCCATGCCTTCGTTTGAGTCGGTCACTTCAGTAACCTCTGAACTAAACAGAAAACGTCTCTAGTGTAACCAGTGCACATTACAAAGTTCTGTACTATTAATAAGGACGAAGCATTTTATGGTGTTCATGTGCGATATTACACTCTTTTTGTCGTAATTACCTTTGAAACTTACTGCGCAGAATTGTGTGAATGTAAGTCGCTGATAAATGCTTCAGCGTTTGAACTGCGTGTCATGACCTCATTTAACTTTAATTATGCAATTGATGTGAACTCTCTGCTGCCGCTGGGGTACACTGCAGTGTCCACATGTTCACATGTTCTACAATTACTAATTTAGTTGTCAATAACAAACTGTTTGTGTCATTAGTGTGCTGTTCTATTTTATTTGTAAATTCAAAACACACCCCACTCCACATTGTGAGTGCTTCATGTTGTTTTGTTCTTTTTGAAACTGGCTTCAACACGACATTCTGAACTGTATATTATTGACTTTGTTTAATATTTACAAAGTCTGTGCCGAATACAGACGTTATAGCAGCTCAGAATACAATGCTGTAACTATAAACATTAATGAGGAAACATTTTGAAAGAGTTGTTCGTGTATTCGGCCTACGTGAATATAAAATCCTAACACTGGCCTCGAGCACGTAAAACTGTCTCCTGGGAAAGGTTGATTAATCGAACAAAATAGATTCGTCCAGAACGAAAGTCACGTGTTATCGGCAAGTTAATCTGCTCGTTATCGGGGTTATGACATTTTGAGCACGTGTTCGTGAAATATCGGATTATTTTCTTACAAACTATATTTTAAATTTTAATGCCAGACCTGCTCTGAAAGTCAAGTTTTTGATTACACTTCCGAAATACGCTACTCGCTTATTAACTGACATTTTACTTGATTAAAATTAACTACCGTTAGCTTATAACAGGCATGTTTATAAATTAATTAACAATGCATTGACCGCCTAATGTCGAGGAGGAATGTGTTACACCCTAAAGGAGGATTCCTCCAAAATACGGGTAAGTCACATCCTTAATATTAGACAGCGCACAAGCTAATTGACAAATACGTAAAATATCAACAATTTTCTTATTCAGACTGATTCTGTTTTAGCGTGAGAGAGTTCCAATTGCGTTCTGTTTCAAGATTCTATTATCAGATGAAGATATTAAAATATTGAAACAAATCTGAACTGAATGCCGCCCTTCTAAATTCGTAGGGCATACAGAATCTTCAAAACTAATAGTTCGTGTTTATGCAGGCTGGCATGATTCGAAAATCTAAATGCAACAGCACGTTATTCTAATTTACTTTTAAATTATACTTCTTATTCAAAGGATTGTATTTTATAACGTTTAATTAATTTATCTTCCTTAGCTTTGAGAAACACTTTCTTTAGTTCTCAAATCACACAGACTAACGAGAATGCAAAGCGAGTGACGCTAATACTGTTACAGTCGCACTCAATAGACATGCCTGCCTTATTTAAGACAGTTTCCTCAGCAATGTGATGTGAAAGTGGTTACAGGAAATCACAGTAAGCTTCTAAACAGTTACTACTGCCTTGATCTAACCCTTATCCTAATATAATTGTCGCTGTTTTATCCTCACGTACATAACTGTTCCGTTCAGAATCCCGAAGAGGCGACACATGCAAGCTCACTGTCTTTTGTAAGTCATGACAGCCAAAATTCTTGCCAACGAGTTCTCGTGAAGTTGATCTATATACCACTAACATGTTATAATAAGTAAATTTAAGGATCTTACAATTTTATAACCTAATAGTAACAAAAATGCGATTAAATATATTTTATTTACGTCTTCTTCATTTTGTACTGTAATTTTATGGGAAAGACTCCATTACAGATTGCTAACGCAGAGAGACATAACAAGTCTCACGCTGAGTAACACGGCTTTTTCCTCTGAACATATTGTATAAAAAATCTTTGGCTTATAAGTTATAAATTTCCAGGAGGTATATACCGGATGTTTAAGAAATATAAACACTAGGGTGTTTTAAAGAATGTTAACGCTTACATGTGCCTAATTATGTACAAACCTTAAAACTTTTAGGCACTCGACTGTAGGTATTCTTTTACGATGAGCGGTATTTTTGAAAAACTTATAAAGTATTTGATTCGAGATTCATAAAAGTAATCAGGCAGATGTGCGTTGAAATTGGCTGGGCAATGCACCAAGGTAAAACGTCTAGAAGGAGAGACAAAATATATAAGACGATTATGTGTCAGTTTAATCCGCTTCAAAGAAGAACACATAAAATGGTGATCAGGAATTATGTCGTCGTTTTCTGTTCCAATAATCAGTGTTTAACGGATCAAACACATACCTGAATTTCTGAACAAAGGAATGATGCAGATCAGAAAATCAGACTCCCACGCGTCCAGTTCTCTGAAACACAAAACGGGGGCTTTAAGTTGTCATCCAAATTTAAGCTTTCTACGAAATGAAGTAATCGATTGAAACTGATATTTCTCTCCGGATGCTGTTACAAATGGTGTCATGATCCTTACAGAACATGAGGTTGTGGTGGTGGTAGTGGTAGTGGTAGGAGAAGGTAGAGGCAATAATAATAATAATAAAAATTTCTTATTGTTGTGGAAAAATGTGTAGAGGCCTATATATGTTTGCTCGTAGCTCGAGAATATATTCACAGCGAATTTGCATAAAATCTGACATGGTCATGCCTTGAAACATGAAAAATATTTTCGGGGTAAAAAAATAATGAAAAGTGTCCTGGGTTCGAATCCCAGTAAGAATGGTTACGTAAATCTAAACATAATCATGATGTCATAATTTATAAAATTCGTATGTAAGAACCAAGGGAGCCACATCTCATTTTTTTTGTAACAAGTAAAACAGGAGCATTGATATGTATCATATGCCTGTGTGTAATCAAGCCACAGAGGGTGTGATGAATTAATTAGTGTGTGTAAACAACGAATTTTGCCACAGACAAACTCAGTCTTTGATCACACAGCAGCGTTTCTTTCCATAACACAGCTATTGACTATAAACAGGATGGGCAGCGTCCCTTGCGCCTTTCGGCATTTGTGTGTTAGACTTCGGCTCTGTTCCATTAGCACCACATCCGCTGCAGTAACTAGAACAGTGATTACCTTCAGAGACGTAGGGAACACTTTTACGACACGTACGAGACCCCACAATCTCTTGTGGAAACCCATCAAAAATACTGATTAATCACAATTAATTCCTGGGATCTTTAATGAAGTATATTAGGATCATGAAGCCAATGAGGATGACATGCGAGCCTACAATTAGGCATTGGGGAACATTTAATAGGGAAACCTGAATGGAAGAATCCTATCGGAAGGCATAATCGTAGAAGTTAATGACATTATTACAGTGGATCTTAAATAGATACAAGTAGGAGTAGAGACTCAATTTATATCGGTCACAGTAACGGGCTGCTGTAAACACGGTAATGACATTTCTGGTTCCATTAGAGACGTAGTAGATAATTTGTTAGGAATTATACAAGCAAACCAGCTGTGTCCTTGATCACATTTTGATACTGGAGCTGCCTATATACTGTCACCATATAACCTAACTAGTTAGTGTTGCTGTCAGTGTTTCGTGGCCGGATATCTAATTAGCTTTCCGAGCTGCGGCATTTGGCCAGAAGTCTCAACTAATCCTCCTGCCTATAACTTGCGACCAGTTGTCAAAATATGATAACCAGATTTCGGAACTAGTGCCCCTGTTTGTCTTTGTATATGTCATTCTGAAAAGACATTTTGTGTCCTGTTGTTTGTTTCTTTTCGCCTGTATATTTCGATTACTCATGAAGTTACTTTAAGGGAATTTCTAATAAATTATGATGTGATGCGTTACATTAAAAATACATTAAATTATTTTCATCTTACTTATTATCAGTCTGGTTGAAACCAAATTTACGTAACTAGACATTTTGTAATATTTATGATTTTTCCTGCTGTTCTGTGTCCTTTTCTCAAGTCACGCCATCATGTACCCAAGAGATTGTTTTCTTTGAAGTTGTGTGGTCTATTTTTTGTGCGTCAATTTCTTTTTACCTCTCGTGTTCTCCCCACTCCGCCCCAGATTTCATTTCTTGTATGGAACGTTGCTACGTGTAATCGTGTTGGTTACTTATTTCGCCATCTCCTAAATGGAAAACTGTAAGATTCCGTGATATAGCAGGCCTGTGTCGTGTTAAATTATAATGAACCACGTCTTGTTACTCCTCTGCGAAGTGGAATAAGGACAGCATAGGATAGTGCAGCTGACACTCAGCGGTCTCCACCATAAATAATATTTATGATTACGTTTAAAAGCCTCAGCTTCCGTATTTAGATATATTGTGAGTGTGTGACTGTGGAATTGATGTGAAGGAAGAGGCAAATGAACTAATGAATGTTACCGCATTTCTGCTTGATGCGTCTGGCCATTCTACAATCCCAATTAGAAAAAAATGTAAGAAAATAACCAGGGTTCGAGATTATCAGAACGTATTCAACATAATGGCAAAATAAGTAGTTTTATAATAAAAATGATATTAACGTTTTATTCCATGGCGCCAAGTACTACTTCAGATGATGGTCACTAGGCTAGTGATCAAACTACCCGCCATTTATGAAACCTGAGTGTTCCTTATAGCTGGACATTATCCTGACCATTTGAATCCAGTACACTTTATATTCTATTTAAGATCAACTTTAATATTATCTTTGCTTCTATGTCAAGGTTTTACAAGTAGTTACATTCCTTCAAATTTTCGAGATAAAAGCTAAGAGAATTCTCCATGTAGGAATAAACCATGCGTACTACATTTCCTGCTCATCTCATCTTCCTTGAATACACCATTCTAATGATATTGATGATGTCTATAAATCATAAAGCTTTTTAAGATGGCTATAATCTGTGTTGTTGGGCCATGTAGTTTGGTAGAATTTTACAGACGTTTCAGACGTCCTTGTGCCTCCATCATCAGGACTCACCGCCGTGAAAACCTCAAATCCTACATAAAACCTTTCATTACCTGATTTTCTCCACCCTCGTCTTATTTTCTCTCTTTCTCTAAGATTCATCTGATCTCAGCATCCGATTCTCAAACGCCAACAATCCATGCTCTTTCCGTAAGGCAAGAGTTTTAATTTAATTAATATATCAAGAAACAGGCAAAATTATAATTTATGTTTTAATCTTCGGGTTTTTAGGTATAGTAAAAGGACAGAAAACATGTTTAATTGAATGAAAAAACACTAACAAGCAACCTTGAGTCCAGTTTGCTCTTATCTTCTTTGTAAATGTAATTTTGATTCGTTACTGATTAAAAATAATTTAACTCTCATGATACATAACAACAAACATTTTATTTGTTCCCTATAAGTTCCCATAAATAACCATGAGCACATTTTACTGACCGTATAGCATGCAAACGACTGCGTTTAATCCCACAACTAGAAAACAGTATTTTGAGTTTATAAATTTTGTGACCGAACTGGGGGATTCGCGTGTAGGAACAAACGACCACAAATCCGTGGGCTTTACTTGACTAAATTGCGATAAATGCTCAGAGTGGGCACCACAAATGAAATTCGACCTAACAGATAATGCTTCATGGCGAATTTTGGCTCTATTGTTCCGTTTGTCTTTATGTTACGTGTTATTATGTGGTCACAATTACACACATATGTCGGTTCACTCACCATTCCGTCTTTGATGTGGACATGACAGAACTTTTAATTTTGAAGGAATATATCATCAGAGGTATTCAAACTACAAATAGGTTAAATTTTTAAAGTATTACACTCAAACTGAACACAATATTTGTCATATGTGCTGATACCAGACTATATCCTTATAATGTTTGTAGTTAGAAATTGTATTAACCTGTCAAATGGGGCTGTCAAATAGATCAAGTTAAAAGAATTCTGGTCAATAAGGGCTCCCATTATACCGCGCGTATTGTCTCACAACTAAAGTTTGCGTTTCGCGTCTCTGAAATTTAGCCAACTGATAACAAAGCCACACAAAAATCTTTAAAACCTTCTCTTTGAATAATGCATTCCTCTGTTCAGAGAATGCGAATAGCGCGATTCTATACTTAAAATCCTTGGTTTCCTGCGTTTTAATAGCTGTTGATTTAGTTTAAACGTAAATAGTAATGGATCAAAGGCATTACACTGCTAATTGGAAGGTAACATGGCCACATGTATGTCTGGACCAGCCAAATAAACTCAATTATCAGTCTGAGTTGTTTACGCTGGAACTCTCAGCTACTCCAGGCCTAGCACAGAAATAGCTGCAGACTCAGAAACCGACGGCCTGCTTGTTATTCCACGTGAAGGACTTCAAATTACATTTTAATTTAACTTCTTCTTCTTCTTCTACGGTTACG
This sequence comes from Zootermopsis nevadensis, assembly GCF_000696155.1. The sequence continues at coordinate 1,937,928 of NW_019060346.1, read as the reverse complement.
AAGCTTGACGTGACACAAAGAAGGAATGTTGTGGTTTACTTTCTTCCGGGAAATAACCAAAGTGTTACATTATTGTTTACAGACTACTAGGGAATGTAGCCGTTCTTCGATGATGTGCTTATGGATTCTGGCGCCATGTGGACTGGTCGGCAGATGCTCTTGTTTCGGAAAATGATACTGCCTCCATCTTCAGTGCGCACATAGCCGTTATTTATTCGGACACTTCTTAAATTAAATTGTGTTGATACGATAAGAGTAATTATTTTTTATAATAGTATTTTAATAAATATATGTTGATGAAAAGAAAGTCTCGAACATGCAAAAGATTTGGCGTTGCTCAGCTTTTGTAATATTTACGGCTACGTTACCAAAAGTAATCGCTTTATGCGTGAACCAGCTGCTTAGAAACGGAACATCGGTAGACTTTGATCACTTCGTACGTCTTACGTCTCTACAGATGTCCGGTTAATGTCACCTAACTTCCAAAATGGAGACAAGGATCTTTATGTTACGTGTTATTATGTGGTCACAATTACACACATATGTCGGTTCACTCACCATTCCGTCTTTGATGTGGACATGACAGAACTTTTAATTTTGAAGGAATATATCATCAGAGGTATTCAAACTACAAATAGGTTAAATTTTTAAAGTATTACACTCAAACTGAACACAATATTTGTCATATGTGCTGATACCAGACTATATCCTTATAATGTTTGTAGTTAGAAATTGTATTAACCTGTCAAATGGGGCTGTCAAATAGATCAAGTTAAAAGAATTCTGGTCAATAAGGGCTCCCATTATACCGCGCGTATTGTCTCACAACTAAAGTTTGCGTTTCGCGTCTCTGAAATTTAGCCAACTGATAACAAAGCCACACAAAAATCTTTAAAACCTTCTCTTTGAATAATGCATTCCTCTGTTCAGAGAATGCGAATAGCGCGATTCTATACTTAAAATCCTTGGTTTCCTGCGTTTTAATAGCTGTTGATTTAGTTTAAACGTAAATAGTAATGGATCAAAGGCATTACACTGCTAATTGGAAGGTAACATGGCCACATGTATGTCTGGACCAGCCAAATAAACTCAATTATCAGTCTGAGTTGTTTACGCTGGAACTCTCAGCTACTCCAGGCCTAGCACAGAAATAGCTGCAGACTCAGAAACCGACGGCCTGCTTGTTATTCCACGTGAAGGACTTCAAATTACATTTTAATTTAACTTCTTCTTCTTCTTCTACGGTTACGAAGCTTGACGTGACACAAAGAAGGAATGTTGTGGTTTACTTTCTTCCGGGAAATAACCAAAGTGTTACATTATTGTTTACAGACTACTAGGGAATGTAGCCGTTCTTCGATGATGTGCTTATGGATTCTGGCGCCATGTGGACTGGTCGGCAGATGCTCTTGTTTCGGAAAATGATACTGCCTCCATCTTCAGTGCGCACATAGCCGTTATTTATTCGGACACTTCTTAAATTAAATTGTGTTGATACGATAAGAGTAATTATTTTTTATAATAGTATTTTAATAAATATATGTTGATGAAAAGAAAGTCTCGAACATGCAAAAGATTTGGCGTTGCTCAGCTTTTGTAATATTTACGGCTACGTTACCAAAAGTAATCGCTTTATGCGTGAACCAGCTGCTTAGAAACGGAACATCGGTAGACTTTGATCACTTCGTACGTCTTACGTCTCTACAGATGTCCGGTTAATGTCACCTAACTTCCAAAATGGAGACAAGGAATCGGAGAAAACTGGAGAGGCAGAAAAATTCTCGGGATAACAGATTCTGATGCGGATTGAGTGCAAACAGCAGCTGCCATCTTAGTCCAGGCAAAACGCAGGGCATCCACCCATGCTACAGTGTGTTACTTCTGATGTTAGACTAGAAAATTCGTTATACTTGCTGTATTCTGTTCAGCCTGAATTGTAAAGAGCTATCATTTTTAGAACGCTTATTCCTGAGAGATTCCAAATGTGCTACACGCAGATTTCCTTAAAATCTGTATATATTTATTTTACTCACAATGCTCTACAATATACGTCTTCAGAATCATTTAGTTTGTTCTGGACAATAAAATAAAGACCAGTCTCGTTCTCTCAAATGAGTTTGACATAGCGTTCTCTGTGTATAATTTTTTATAACACATTTGAACAACGTTAATCACTGTAAGTGGTTGGTCATTCAAACTGTTCAGGTAACCCATGTATTCAATGCTGTAATCACACGATCTCGCTACTGGACTCTATCCTGAAAAGTTATATCTGTTAAGCATTGTCACTCTCATATTTTAGATCAGATATTATCCTTCCGCCTATTCCTAAATATTCCAAATGGTTGCTTCCCTTTAGGTTTTTTTTAATCAACGTACTATTCGTCTGCCCATGCGTGCAACATGCCCCGCCCATGACTACCTCATTACTTGTATAACACTAGTAATATTTTATGAATAAAAATGTTTCGGTTACAAGTCTACAAGTTTTGTCTTAAAATATCTTATAATTACTAATCCACGTGTTTTGAGACGTAAAAAGTGGAGACGATGTTTATGAAGCTGTGGGTGTGTCGGTCACCCACAAACAACGAAAGCATGGAAAGGAGATAACACACAAAAAAGACGCACGCTCCAGGAGATGGATTTCCTAACCAGAGTCGAGTTAATGTTGGAACCTCCTTTGAACTTTTAGATCTGGTAGAAGACGTTATATTAGAAGGGAAGAAAAAAGTAGTATTTTAAAAAAATCTCAGATTGAGATAGTATAGACATTGAAAAATGAATAACGAAAGAATGCCTAAAAACATAATGACAACTAAAATTTAAGGAACAAGGAAAAAAGGCAGACCACGTAAGAGATGGATAGATGAGGATGAAGAAGATTTGAAGATCACGGGATTAAGAAATTGGCATGCATTGGCTCAAGACCGACAAAAATGGAGGAAAACTATACCGGAAGCCAAGGTACACAAAAAGAAGACGTTATATCTTTGTGCATGGTATGCCAGACTAGGTTCAAAATACATGTTATTAACAGCCATTTTTGATAAATTTATAACACTAGTATCATGTAACCTGGAACAACGGTGATTTTACGTTGTTTCAGTTTCGCGGTTATTAGTGCTGTATCAGCGTTTTATCTGATGAGAAAGAACGTGACAAGAACCTTCGATGTTTTCATGAACTTGTTTTGAACCAGGTGTGTGTCATCGCATTCAAGCGCTACACGTAACGTGTATTATGTGGGCGCAGCAGTGACGAATAATGAGCAGCTTTGCTTTGTGCAGATATACACAAGGAGAAAAAGAAATAAAAACTCCTTCACAAAGACCGCAACAGCTAGAAAATGTTATTTTCTCTTCATTTTAGTGGAATCCCACAAGCAAACATCATCCTGAGATATCGAATATCGTATAGTTCATTCGGATATATTAGAACAATTTTCAGATTCTGAGATTTCCTTACTAGCGGTCGATTCAGCTAGTACGACTAGAAGATGGATATGGAAATAAGCAACAGGAGGTTATTTTATGGTACTCTTTTGTCATTACTTCGGAATAACTAAGAAAAATTGTGATAAATCTCAGCTAGAACGGAAAACAAACGGCCCGTATTTGGATCGGGAATTTTCTGATGGAGCTGGGTAAAACAGTGTAATGGAGAACTTCCTTCAACATATATCACATCAATGAAGATAAACCGGGTGGTGTACGTAGTAAGTACGGGGAAGATGATAAATGCATATTGTAGTCCAATCGGATATCTTGGACGCAAACTTAATCGTAGATGGGAGGAAAATACTAAATAACGTATGACAGGTCTGAGTCAGTCGACTGAATATAACTGGCTCTGTTAGCATCCATTGGTGGACCCTTTTAAGCACGAAAATAAATTTTCGGCTTACATAAAAATATGGAGTTTCATTACCACATGAGTGTTCATCAGCTACTTAGATAGGACCTCATTCCATGCCATTGTGCTACCCACGCTCGACTAAATGTACCCTTAAAATATCAAGACATTAATTTTAATGTCGATTTCCTTCAATAGAATGCACTTTTTAATAATGTAGTGCCTGTATTCAACACCGGGAGAGTGGATGTTGCGAAGTTTAAGCACTGCTTTAAACACTTGTTACCTTTAAAGAATACAGACAATCCTCGGAGATGATGGGATTGCCTATTAGCCCTTCAAAGGACAATCTGATCTAAACGCTATTTAATAAATCTGTTCCCGCCAACAAAAATAATTCACCGTTCGCTCGCAGATTTCATTGATGGATTTATGACAAACAAATTCGGAGTTCTTTCTGTCCAAACAGAATATTCGACCCACCAACCGAAAAAGCTTTCCCTAATGGGATGTACCCAACGGATGTCAAAAAGATTAATGATATCAAAACAGGTCATGAAGTATATTCATCACAGTAAAAAATTGTACTACTGTTCTAACATGGCAGACAATCAGCAAAGATGAACAGCACGAATAAAATAATGAGATAAGAAGGAAAATAGTGGTCTGAAATTTAAATTTAAAACTTACAGTAATTATGGCAAATAACATAAAATGTTCTTAGAAAATCGTGAATATTTTCCTCTCGAAAACACTAACGTTAACAAAAAGTATGAAGAAATCACATGTATAACACAAAAATTATATCACTTAGCATATTAATATTACTTTTAATTTCAATATGATTCTCCAATATATACTTCGCTGTCCAAAGATGTTTCTTGCATTGATAAATTTCCAAGCAAACAAGATACAGTCGCCAGAATAAACTTCCTTGGCTAACTCATTTCAGTTTCAACACATGAAGTGATTGTGATCTGTGATCACGCACGCATATTTCATTCCAGGGAACAGAGGGTCAGGGTCCTCTCGTTGCATTCAGACTTCATATTCATCACATATTTATGCGTAATGTTAGTGGTTTCTTTCTTCCATTCAAAAATCTGTCCATTTCATACAGAAATTACAGGAGATAACTTCGGAAGCTGATGCTGTCACTTGACACATAATCAAGTCCAATTCAGCCACAACCTTTGGATCTAGCTGTCCAGTAGCTTTGATATTATCATGAAGGTGCTGCTTTACTCTCTGAACTATGTCGTTAAACTTCGTTACTAGAATCAAATACAATTCTAAACTCAGAGCGTGGGCAAGTAGACCTTAACTAAGCGAAAATTATGTGGTCTGGCTTCGTTTCCTACATTCAGACAGAGATGTGAAACGTAAATGAGGAGACGAGTCTCCTTTGCTTTCGTATAATCATTTCCCAAACGCACATTCGAAAATATTCGTTATTATTTAGGTTACCTAGAAACAATTTTTCATACCGTCAATTTCAAAAACGTGGAGGTTATACGAAACAATAATTTTGCCAGTTGTGCTAGTTTTGTGAGAACCTGTTTCTTCCAAGAAAATATCATAAATTACATTTGTTTAAAAACAACGTGTTCAAAAATCATTTCAATTCAAGAAATACAGCGGGAATGAACAATTTAGAATACCACATAACGGAGAATGTCGTCACTTATAAAGGACCCTTGGTAGGCCTATTTTTATAATAGTGAAATCTTTGAGGGCCCAACGTATTGATCCTGTGAACACAATTGGAGAGACCAGAAGTGCTTACAGAAGTTCGGTAAGGGAATCTCATAAAAAGACTGCACTTTAGAATGAGATCTACAATAAAGAGTGAGACGGATATTAGGGTACAGGTTTCGAGGATGGGCGATGGCTAGAAATGTCTCTCGGAATTGTGTCCAACGTCGGGTTTCTGCGGCAGTGGTAATCAACCTAGGAGCTGTGCCACCACGGTGTTAGTTAAGTAACAAGTTTCTCGGCCGAAATGTGACACGCTAATTAAGACGACATGTGGATACGTAACGCAGGGTGTAGGCCTAATAGCCCAGATTACGTCACAAACAGCTTTGTATTTAACCTCCACATAAATCCAGCGTGCTAAAGAGCGTGTGACAGTAATTCACGGATGGTCTCTATCCTCTTAGAACTTCAATTCTCAAACAGATGCTAACCAACAAACATGTTCATGAACTGGACTATGTTATATAAATGCAGTCAAAACACAGGCGGTTGTTGGGGTTTTGCTCTAATTAAGTTATTAATATAAACATACGATGTAGTGTAGTTGTCCTATAAGATCACAAGACGTTAACCACAAGCAAACGTGGTGCCTCTTCGAGATGTGAGATTGAGGTTTCCGGGGCTGTAAGGATAATAATTACGTTCGGGGTTTAGGCGCCTAGATGCCTACGTCTCAGAAAAATAGTTTCCGTCTTCAAGGCTGATGCATCGCCACTTCAGCCCTGAAAATGCCGAAAGTAATAATAATAAGGTAAAAGTAATTCCAATTATTACAGGAGCAACTGGAACCGTCTCCAATCACTCAAGAAATATTTGGCCAACATCCCGGGCGAACACGACATTAAAGAACTTCAAAAGACCGCCATTCTAGGAACATCATACATCATTCGAAAGACGCTCATGTAAAATATATAGTATATATTGTGATACCTCGCAATAAATGTATATAATACATGTAACACGCATTTAAAACAAAATGTATTTTAGAAGTAGCTTTGCACTATGTACCTCAGGGGCAAGGTTCGTCTCGGGTACATAGAAGTAAATACCCTGAAAAAGGTGAATTTATGGAATAATAATAACAAGAAGAACAAGAAGAAGTCGGCATTTACTAAACAATTGTCAATATTCCTTCTGTGAAACACAACGTTTGTTCTCATGTTCACAAGAGCCCGCCAAAGGACCAAATATCCTCGCTCAGATGAATCCAATCAATCTCTTTTGTAAGAGCTGACCATAAATTTCAGGTGTCAGAAAGCATCATGCTCAGGAAATTATGCAGGCCTACGAAGGATAAAGTTAGCAGTTCTGTAGAGTAGACTACAAAATGAGAAAATTCGTGAATTATATTGATCACCAAGAAGAGTTAGTTGAGTGGGCTCTATATAGGTGCGGTTGACTGGACATGAAGCTTGGATGGTGAAAAGAAACAGATACAGGATTTTTGTGCTGAAATCTCCAATAAATCGTACACTTAGGAGATAGAAAAATATCATTAAGGTTAGTATTAAGGAGTTTTTATAGACTGAGAGACGGATAGAACTGTCTCAGGATTGTGTGCAATGGCGGACTTTGGAATTATAGGTTTTGAACCTCTGAGTTATACTGACGTCGTATTATTTACGATAGAAGTAAGTATATTACCAGTAGTGAAACCCACATTACTTTAATGAGGTAATGAGGACAGAATAGAGCAGGGGTTCTCACCCTTTTTCGCTGCCGTACCACTAGTTCTAATTTAACACATTAAATGTATCACTAACCAAATGCGTTCACGGTAAACTTATTTATGTTAATATTAACTTATGATTTTCTTACTTAGTTCGCGTACCACTCAACATTGGGTCGCGTACCGTAGGTTGAGAAATTCTGGAATGGAGGATAAGTCAGTATAAAACTCACGTACTGAAGGAAATACGTTTTCAAGAAATCAGATGTTTAAAAGAAAACAAAACAAAAGATGCTTTAATCCTATAAATAAGTGAACATAGCACCACATGTGTCTCAGTATAAACAAACGAAGGGCCGTTTCTCTTCGGTAAGTTCAGTTTTACGTTCCAGGTTACACGCAAGCTAAAAGTGGAGTATAGCACGTTCCTTGCATCGCTTTTATCATTCACGGAGTTCATACCTGTGAGATATTTAAGGACATGGCATATCTCGCATCTTCAAGTAACTTAACTGTCACGTTGGCAAGTGAACCCGAACTTTGACTACAGAACCCAGCATAACAGAGCAGCACAAAACGTGAGTGTGTGATACGGTCCGTCCATTTGCACGGCTGTTCAAATCTGATTACTCTCCACGTCTTTAAGCGACATATTGGAACGTAAGAACTAGGCGAGGTGTGATTCAGTCACCGTGCAGATACTAGTTGCATGGTTTAGTCAATATTACAAACTCTCATATAAAAAGTCAACAAAGTTTAAATGCGCGAAAATGTGCCTGTGAGATATTTATAACCTTGACTTCATGGTCTGACATTCAACGAATTTCGTCATTTTTCACAAACTCTAAAGTTTTGTTACTCTGTTAATATGAGCTTGCAACTGGGCTGTAACTTACGCCAGCACACACATATTCACACCATACTTCTTTAAGATTCAATTCAGTACGATTTCTGTTTACAGCTACATTTGTAAACAGTCCATTCGTTTTAGGTTTTCTGACTAAACTTTCGTTCGTACTTCAATTAATGCACTAAGTACGAAAATATATTACAACTCTCGTATCAATCATTACATGTTACAAATGTATTTTCTCCTTTGTCGACTTTGTGATACAGATACTGAATACTTACGAGGAAATGATGTGTAATTTCCTTTGAGTATATCGCTAAGAATACTTTTTCTCGGTCTCGCAAAATCCCTTTCGCAACTAACATAGTTGCATTTAGTAATGGCCGTTGATGAAACCATTACGAGAGGCGGTTATGTCTAAGTACGCTGGTCCATTACTGCTGAAGCCGAATCAGAGAAACGTAAATTCATATACTGCATCCTGCTGTGTATTTAATATAATAATAAGTACATACATAACCGTCTACAGGGCGTTTATTTTGCTGTCTACAACATTTTTCGGCCTAAACAGGTCTTCTTCGGGCGTAGATTCTTGCATGTGAATGATCTGTTTCATAGATGTGTAGGCCTATATACATACTCGCACGCATTTGAGTAGCATAACCGATGCCGGGATCCATGTGTGGAATTTAAGGGGGGAGCTTATGTATTGCAAACAAACTAAAATTGACAATGTAAGATTTGAGGGAGTATGAAGATTTCTGTCTTCTGGGTTGTTGCGCTGTGTAGTCTGGTCGATGTTAACCAACGTTTCAGAGGTCATACTGCCTCCATCATCAGGGCGATGAATACGCCATTTGGGTGGGTGGTTGGTAAACATCGACCAGACTACACAGCACAACAACCCAGAAGACAGAAATCTTCTTTAAAATTGACAAGTAACGAAAATAATCAGCATGAACTGCGTGCTTTAAAATGTCCCTTTTGTATGCCCAAAGTAAATAAAATATTGACGTGTTTCATTATTTTTTCACTTCTCTACAAATGTGTTTGCGAAAATCCTTCTTTGTTCTATTTTATTCATACATTCTGAGCATTTGTATGTGTCAGAATCACAAAATTAAATTTGAAAAGCTTCATTTTCTGCAAAGAGATATTTGCGTTCTGCAGTGTGGACATCCCTGTTTAACCGAGAATAAGGAGTCATATGGAGCAACAGGAAAAAGTGCTAAGGACGTACCTCGTCCCACACACGGTGCTCTACAAAGGCATTTTCTCTGCACGTAAACATAACGCTAAAGTGAGTTTGTGAAACCGCATTAAAAATGAAGCAGCTGGGGAGAGAGAATGATTTTCGAACACAGCCTAAAAGCACTCAGCACCCACTATAGTTCACGTCCATGCCTCCTCGAGCAGCTAACAGGGCGTGTCGGCGATGTGTTCAGGATATGATGTACTTTAATCGGGTCCAGTTTAGTACAACTCGATTATACAATTAAGAATTTAGTAACGCCAACTTCCTGCTACAGGCTCGCTCAGCTTTCGTCCGAACCTTCCCCGTCTCTGTTCCTATACAGCCCAGAGTTCCACAGTTCGACGTGGCGACCATTGCGACTTGCCCTGAGCTAGCAGAAACAGTTCACAACGCCCTTACGATCACAGGTACCATTAACTATTCATCAGCATTACGCCACACTTCTCTCCCTTGATTAGTGATTCTGGTCTCGAATCTTGGCCGGGGATAATATTTTCGTGATTTTTCTCAGTTCCCCCCCCCTAATAAAATTCCCTCCGCGTAGTCCACGAACATCCACATCTCATTCACCATTTCACAACGTATGTTCTTGCTAGAATGTCGTTAAATAGCAAGAATCTCTCATCATAAATCTTGACTTTTAAAACATCTTTCAACAGGTTTACAAATAACAATTTGCTTTTCTTTTCCCCAAACATCCCTTGTGTCCGATCGATCAAAATTCTTTGACTTTGTCATTTTATCAGTATTAAGTGCAGAAAACGAAACGTTAACTTCATAGTTGCATATAGGTTTTGTCCTCCTGTTACATCATTTTATTCGCACATGGTGTCCTCAGAATTGTATCATATACCTTTTATGTTTGATTTATTAAAAAAAACAAGGAAGTTAAAGCATAGAATGTTAATATTTAAGGAATAAGGTTCTCACAGCGGGAAGTATGTTCATGTCGGTCTTCTGAGTTTTATCGCCGTATGGACTTATGAGTAGACACCAGCGTTTGGAAGTATCTTCAGTGCTAAGTGCTGAATACTGAGACAATTATGTTTCTCCCAAACGTTCCTATCTACCTATCGGGGTGATTCTGATGATGGAGACAGCAAGGACCTCAAACGTTGGTAAACTTCTACCAGACTACACGGCGCTACAACCCAGAAGACAGCCATCTTCGGACTCACAGCCGTGAAAACCTCGAATCCTACAACGTAAATATGTTTAATATTTGTTTTCTTCGGAAGCAAAAATTGACTGGTTAGTACTTAACATGCGATTGATTTCAGTAGCTTATTCTACTCTTAATATGCTCTTGTTTACTTTGTTAAAAGAGGATTAATTTATAAATACCTTGCATCAGGACGACAGACCAAATTTCACACAGTTATAAAACAGATTCTTAATAGACTGTTACATCACTAAACAGTATATTTTAGTTCCTAAGCTTTTAGATAGAAGACGGAAAGACACATGATTCTGAACCAAATATCAGCAAGCATTCCCGGAATTTAATCTGCTCTTAACTCCCTCTTTAATGAAATTTTGATCTGTCCTCTTGTGTTCATGGTAATGAATCCCCAGGTTCTATGAAACGCGAAGAATTTTGACTACTTGTGGGTTCTACCTGCATGTCAAGATGGATTTTGCGTTATTGAGTTACTTACAGTTAGTTAGATAGTTAGTGCGTTTAGAATATTACAACTTTGGCCTACTTTCGAAGGATTTGTTGTTTATTTTTATCGTTCCTCTGTTCTGGTGACAAGACACGACCGTAATGCTTAGCTTTCTCCGCGATTACGTATTTAGACCAAGCAGCTAACGAGCATTAAAGAAGTTTGCCTTTTTATGACACAAAATAACACCAGAAACATATTTCCTCTAATAACCAATCATTACTTCAGACACGGAAATGGCACAGCAGTACGAAATAATTCATTGAAGCAAATGCAATCAGACCCATTTTGGAGAAGGAAGCGTCACATTATTCAACAGCAAATGTTCAGTGACTGATTATTTCTTCACCCAGAATTGTCTCGCCTCTAGTGGCATGTTTATAGAACCCTAATATGTATGAAAGTAATTGTGTGTATTTATTTTATATGTGCATGATGTGTTTGCCTAGAAAATACAATTGTATTTTAGTTTACCATAACAAGAGGCCATGGTTCACAAAATAAAAATTTGTATTTAATTTATAATCTTAATAGTCACAGTAAATTATTCATTTAGTTTTAAGGAATAAGATTTCGGCTTTAAAAATCAGTCATTGTTAAATAAGTCTGTTTCTTCGTTTCTGGGTGTACTTTGCTTTCTTCATATTTTAATGGAGTTGTTTCTATATTCAAACAAATGTATATGTCACCACAATTAGAAGTGCTTTCTTACTGCCAACACTACATTTTTTCTTACTGAGATATGTCTTTAGAAAGGAACCCTACTGTTGTTGCATAAAAGTCCTCTGGCCTTCCGAGACTGTCTACCTATCTTTACTCTATATTTTCATAATTCACCATTTTTTAACGATTCACATGGGGGTATTTTCCTCCAAAGTACGGTTCCTATCTCCACTGAGTATTAAAATCGACGATAGCAGACTACACCCTAACTCCTCGAATCAGTTAACTTTTTGTGTTTTGTGTTCTAGTTTCAGACCATAACTAGGATTTAAATAACTTCAGAACGCTCGGGCACTCAATACGCATGACTGCAACCTGTCTTCAGAAGTTTCAAAATAGCAGACAAAAATATAAGTTGCACGATACGTATTATTCCTTTTAGAACCAAGTTTTATAGCGAGCTATTTCTTCCATATCTCGCAAGTCGTTCCAATTCTTCTTTACCCTTTTATATTTGTTCACTTCTTTGAATGTTTCACTGTTCGTATCGATGCGAAGATGTTGAAATGCGCAAAGTATGGTAATCGTGAAGAACTTGACGCTTACTGCTGGTTACAGTAGAAAACTCAACCCATACGGTGCATGAAACCTCGACTTTAAGAAAGACTAACGTTTTCTTTCTATTCGAATCTGTACGTGACTTGATTACAGTTACTTTATTTTATTCAATTGACGCTGTAGAATACAGTGATTAATGTGCACTTAAGCACGGGTTACTATGGTACGCAACACAGGCATGCCTGGACATTGGCTGGCCTACAGGACGTGTTCCTTAAATTCTTTCAGCTTTTCGTATTCCCGGAAAACGCTCACTTTTATGTATCAATTAAGGTATTAAAGTGTCCTGTGGCTGTTTACATTGTACAAGAACTTCGTTACAGCTGATGCAATTGCAGAAGATATACCAACACGGGTCTAATTTATGAGTGCATGAACATACGAACTTCATTTACTAGTTGGAAAGACATATGAAGCTCATCACCCATGGCATAAAATAAATTTAAATATGGAAATTTGAAACTTTTGTTAAGTAATTATAGCTTTGCAGAACTGGGAACCTGTAGTGTAGGCGAATCGGCGCTGAGTTCCCCTCGGAAAGCCTTGTTTTGTATTGAAATTTGTACAAATCTCTTGCGTTTGAAACAACTCCCACGCCCTGTAAGTCTACACCAAAATACTCTCCGTGTATAGGAATTAAGTTTTTATACGATGTGTTTTGTCAATGTCTGCATTCATACTGATATTATGAATGAGAAATAAACGCACTGAAATCCCCAACGACTTCTTTAAACCTCATACACTGTACTGTCGAGAATTTTATTATAACTTACGTTTCATGATTTAAATCGCGTCCTGACGTTGTTTCCTTCAAGACTCGAACAACTCACATCATAAACAATTCATATTTACAAAAAATGCGGCCCATTTAGTGTTCAGAACAGCGCCTTTCTGCAAATTATTTTTATTTTAAAACATAATAAATGTTGAAGTGTTTATATTTTGACTGCGGTGAAAATGTGGATTTTTGTCTTCTGACATGTTGCAACGTGCACTCTCGAAGGTGGATGAACACATGTCCTACATCTTCATGATCATCACAATCCAAAAGACTGCACTGCACATAACAAACGATTAGTTAACTACTGATCTGGAAGATTAACGCAACTGGCTACTTCATCATACTTTATCTGGCGGTCTTTAAGAAAAAGTGAGTGAGCAGGGTTAGAAAAGTACTGAGAGTTCATTCGACGCTGATATGACGTAGAGCGTGGTCATCTTTCACCGTACCTGAGAATTAATTCGAGAACGTAGCCCGAGTTTAATTGAATTTAATATTGGAGTGTTTCACTTTAACATTGCCAAAATGTTGCAATTTTATCTTGATCGGAGTTAACAACCGTTTTACTTAAGAGCACAAATACTTCTTTCGAACTCATCTGAAATACTTGCGAAAATGATGGTTTTAACTGTTTTTAGCCAGCTTGGACAAATATGAGATAGTTTAGACAAATGGATTTTAGTGAACTTCGATAAAAATGCACTATATTATCACGCGATTAAAACTGGTCATTACGGTCAAAACTCCATAATGCATACTTCATCTCTGTTTCGTCTTGAACTCCTACACGTCTTACCTTCACCCCACGATAGTCAGCCGTAATCGGCCGGCAACTACTTCTGCTCGCTTGTACGGCAGGAAACCTAAACGATCATTGGCAGGCAAACTGGGGATACAGATCTGAAGTCAGCACAACAGCAAACACAAACGCGCGCGCATACGACAAGGGCAAACACACTTTTAAATTAAACATAAGGTAGCACAGGGCACATATATTTGAACTACATAAATGTATTCGGATTGCTGTCATCTGAAGAGGAGATATTCTCACTGTTAATTTGTCCGTTGTAATTATCATCATATTTAGCCTATTATTGATATTAATGGACTACAGAAAGCTCCTAAGACATGGGAGACATGTCGAGTCGACGTTTTGGCTTCATGATACCGAACAGAAGTTAGTTATATGACTGTGATACTCTAAAGTCTACCTGGACCTGCAAGTTATGCGGTCGTTGAACCCAGGATATTCCTGTTATTCCTGGAGCAATGATTTCCGAGTCAACAAATCCCCGTCGAAGATCACAGGATACAGAAGCGAAGATACGCCCAAGGCGACACGTATCAATAACGAAACAATGAGAGTGGAGGGAAAAGATAAGAAGAGACTGAGATTTGAGTCTAGAAAAATAAATCTTGTATTGTAGTAGCTGTAGTTGTTCAAGGTGACTGTCTGGCTGCATCAGGGCACAATGTGATATATCGGTTAAAGTAAGGCGTACATACAGCAAAGACTCAACTTCAGAGTCTCAACAGAAGTTTGCTAGGAAGCAGCGACAACGAAGCTTTCTGTTGCTTAGCTCCCTTCATCAGTCTACATGATCGTACTTGTTCTATTGCAAATTAAACTCTGAATGTAGTTTTAACTTCTACGTAACTTGTAGCTGTATGTAAGCAGCAAGCATTAAAAAAATAAATCCTGAAGCGAAGACATCACTTGCGAGATCTAAATGCACATAGAGAATAATATTAAGATGAATTTTAATGAAAGGGCGTGTGAAGGTACAGTCCGAATTCAACTGGGTCAGGTTATGGTCTGGTGACAGGATGCAGTAGATACGGCAAACTTTCGGGTTCCACAGAACGCTGGGAAAATCTGACCACCTTAACGACTGAAGGTTAACTTTGCTTCTTGGAGTTTGTCAGCCGAGCATTATAATATTCTGC
The DNA here is from genome assembly GCF_000696155.1 of Zootermopsis nevadensis. The sequence goes on along the minus strand of NW_019060346.1, from coordinate 1,922,865 downwards.
ACTATCTCATTTTGTCCCAAGAAGTTTATTTTTGTTTTATTCTTTCGTCTCACATGTCACTAGAACATATCTTAATTAGGCATACGTTTTCATGAAATTTAAATTCAGAATAGGGGATTAAACAAACGGATGGTTAAGAAAACATTCTTTGCTATGTCAAATTAAAATATTCAGTTCATCCGTTAGCTTTACTCAGTAATTGACTTAACCCGTGTTGTATGAAATCTCACACAGACAGATAAGAACACGAGATAACATGGGTTGCAAAAAAATGTAAGAAATAAATTGAACGGAGCAACTGTGTTGAGAAGGAAATGACAATAGAAAAAATAAAGAACCGACAGAGGAGAGAGAGAGAGAGATTATGGAATACAAAATCAGTGAGAAGTTGGCCTGAATGGCTGAAGCCGATTCACAGATGATTAAGGAGGTTCTGAAAGAGGTTGTTGATCTTATTACGCAGGACCACACCCGAAGCAAAGCCATGACACAGGCTTTGATCAGTCGTACTCACAGAGACGAGTCTGACGTACAATCAATCAGGGGTTACGAAGTATTGAAATGCAGCAGCCTGCGGCGTGTCCCAGCTGCGTGGTCGCTGTCCTTGTGTGGGCCTGTTACGAACAAAAGAATTCCCAAGAAGCTTACATCAGCGTTGGAACAAGCCTGCTAACAGCTGTTCGTGGACTGTCTCGCGGAACTGTGAACTTGGATGGAGCACTAACTTGCCTTAGGGATGATTCAATACTTCAATGTTCCAGAGGTCCTTATTGCGTTCATCAGGGCAATGAGTCTCATCACCCTAATGACGGAAGCAGCTGCAACCCAGAAGACAAACCGACTTCGGATTCACTAACGTAAAAACCTCAAATCCTACAGAGACAGCGCAGTTCGCCTCTATGTTCTACATATTTTAATCCTTTTCAGTGCTTGTTCGGGCATAATTCAAACAGACAATAGCGCTATAAACAACGTACTTGAGTCTTAGAGAATGACAGGCACGTGTTGATGAAGGTTGTATCAATATGGATTACGTTATTCACGGGTCATTGTGCAGGAATTCTATCGACTGAGCGCAAGAGAGGAAGGAGTCCGAGTTCGACAAACAGGGTGCAAGGTACAGGAAAGAGTCGCTCGCTATTATGAACGCATTAACCCTTTGTGGCCTTGACGTCCAACTACTAGACACAAAAAGAGCATGAACATACAAAGCTTATAGTACCAAGGTGAATTGTTTTGCACCGTCATTGCCCATTAAGTTCCACTTGCTACATGCCCAATGGCTAAGGAATTCTGGCTCAATACCCAGAAATTTCTTTTGATATATTTGTAATATAAATATTGAATGTGTTTTATGTTGTGCTAAATGCAGGGGAATTCTAAGATGAAAATCAAATGTGACACACAAAGTTATTTTGCACAGAATAATTAATTATGTTATGATTCATGGAATTATGATAAATTCAGTTGAAACATCGTTGACTCTCTGATAACTTTACTGCAAAAATGCACAACAACATCACGGTTGAGAAATTCACATGTCACATATACGATCTCAGGGTCTGCAAATTTATTTATTTTTCCCCAATATATTTTAACCTTTAATATCATCACGACCTTTTAAAACTAAAGTCAGACTAAATTACTTAATCATGTTGCCAATTTAACCAAGACGTGATTAAGAAGTTACTAATACTCCACGTTTGTAATTGCTTTAATTGCTATTAGTTATTGTGTTTTTGTTAGTGGAGCACTTCAGAAGACTTTACGCAGTTTCTAACACTATTTCGTAATTGCGATAACGATGACAAGACACAAATTCTCATGTTTCTGCTCGCAAATTACAGACAGTTGTAACGTTTGGCTGATTAACCGACATATCTCTGTGTAATTCCACGGCAAATGAAAATGTGACAATAATATTCCACAGTAATACAAAAATTGAACAAATGGCATGTTTCATGAACGTATTAAGATTAATTCGGAGGGGGGGGGCCACGCTTATGTGCGCAATGCAAACATACATTAACCGCTTAACTGGGCACAAACAGAGCGTCATGCAAGTTTCTGTAGTTATGACATGAAGTAACTAATGATATTTTGATAAATCAATACCGCGTGGGAGGTTAGCGATGCGCTAGGACCTTGTTTTCTTACGCCTTAACACTGACTATCCAGAGTGACGGCTCCAGTCGACTGCATGACATCCGAACAACGGAACTCCTTGTCGCCGCCGCGATATACCAACTTCTTTTTGTTTCCTTTGTGTTGTCCCGGAAACATTATTGACAATAACCGCCTGCTTGTTGTCAGCTTGCCTGTAACAGGTCAATACTTGCGAGCTGCAGACTACCGCTATGGGACTCAAGTGACATGATAATAATCCCCAGAATGTTATATTCTCCAATCGTTCTTCTGTCGTTTACAAGTGCACAGTATTACCACTACAACAACCTCTTTGGTGCAACAGAAATTAATAATCACTTATATAGGAATTGAGGTTTTCACGGCGGTGAGTCTGAAGACTGCTGTCTTCTGGGTTGTTGTGCAGTGTAGTCTGGTAAAAGCACACTGCAACAAGGACCTCTGAAACGTCGGTAAACTTCTACCAGACTACGCGACGCAACAACCCAGGAGACTGCCATCTTAAGAATCACTTATGTGTTAGAATTTTATGTAGCGATCTGCTTTGTGATTACACGACTTGAAATCTTTTAAAATAATTACGCCGAAAAGTGAGTCTGGGGCTAATTATTTATAAACAATGTGGAAAATGACGAAGGGTTAAATATATTAGAAACAAACAAGGTTCTAGTTACTGATGACATTATTTTCGTGGCTCAATTTAAGGAGACAGAGAACTAAGACATTTTAAAATTAATCTTATGTATGATACTGAAATGATCGTAAATTCTATTTCAGTGCAGTGCACTCTCCAGTAAATTGATCAAAGAGTCAATGCGTAGTATAAGAATTTATCGACTCTCATTTCGTTATGTGCTTCACAACAGAATGGGCTTTTTTTCAGTAAAATTGCTTTGTCTGTTGCGTTTGATTTTAATTTCAGATTCCCTTTGCTTGTTGGTCCATTCACTCAGAATTGTATTATACTACTACAAGGCTATTGAGCTAGAACTTCTTAGTCACTGAATATGTAGCAATACAAACAATGTGTGCAGTGACATCAAAAAATCTTTCTTCTGAACTTTTGTATGTTATTTTTTCTGTGACTATTTTCGAATAGTTGGACATCAAAGTTATTAAGGGCTAATACGTTGCGTGCAGTGACTCGTGTGCTACCGACATCTGTCCTCTCGTCAGGTATTTCGAAATCGACGGGCTGGAATCAAGCTTCTCTCATTCGACAGATTTCCTGCATAATTATCCGTAACCTGATCTAAATTGATACAATCCTCAGCCCCTCGTTTCTGCAGTGTAAACATTAGGCTTCAATGCTTTAAATGCTTTACGCTGCAAGCGAAATTAAGTGTGTGAGGGAAAGAATGCTTTAAATTAGCCGATTTATATACAGGCCTACACGTAAGATTATATGTCAAAACTGGTTACGGTTTTCCGTACTTCGTTAGAAAGGAACAGTTTATTTTTAATGTAAGTTATTTTGAAGCTATAAAAAGCTACGTTTTGCAATCTAGCAGACTACAAAAAATAACGAGCCGGAATTATGTCGGATACTATCAAGAATTTTTTTTTCTTACCACTGATACCATAATAATAAAACATGCAATTAATGGTTATATTCCTGGAAATTGCTTCATTAATATGTAACACTTATACATCTGAGGATAATAAAAATATGTTTGTTTAAAACACTTAATAAATTTCTAAAGTAATCTTGAAATACGATAATAGTGTACTCGGTTCGAAAAAATCTACAGTAATGGAAAGCAAATACAATTATAGTCGCTGTTGGCTCATGTCGAAACATATTTACTGAAGGGCCTGTAGGAAGTCTTACTATTTCAGAAAAAACAATTAGGGTAATAATAACAGTAATATTGGCGGGACATGTAGCACGCTTGGAATATTCACCAGACACGGAATATGTTCCAGTCCTGGAACACGATAATGAACACTCGGGTTCCATAAGACTAGTTATCCACTATATCTGCATTTGAAATGCACAGGGGATCTGAACAATGTGAAGCTTTGTTCACTTGATGTAGAATGTGCCACCGATAAAATCGTCATGTACTCCAAAGGGACTAGACCTAAGTGGTCAAGTAAAGATCTTCTACATGCTAATGGCACCAATTCATTTTGACCCACATTTTAGAACGCCATGAATTTAATCTTAGGAAGATTACGAAACAGCAAATATAACCCTCCACTCTAGACTGTGGATGAATTTAAACACATGTTAGTGACAATTAAAGTCAAACTTGCAATTTAAAAAAGAAATATTATATCATTGTTTTTATTATTATTCAAAGAAATATTGTTTAATCTGCTGCTTCATAGAGTTATGAAACACAATTATTTCTTCTTACGGACAAATCTATATACACTGTACATATATTTTGACTCAAGATAGACTAAATTGATTAAATAACTAGCAAATAAATTTGTAGTCGTTCAGATGGTCAAGAAAACTCCCGTCTTCATTAACCATGTTTACAAGTCCCGCCACTAAATCCTATCATAAGCCACGTGAATCCATTCTACATCCTCACGTACAATTATTTCACATTAATGTTAATATTATACTTCCACCTACGCCTAGGTCCTTCAAGTGGTCCCTTTAGCTTTTCCGTCTAGAATGATATATTCATTCATTCATCATCTTCCCTACGCTAACTGGGCTTAATTGTGCCGTCCGACTCATCCCTGTTGATTTTATCGCGGTTATAAGCAGTTATTTGGTGAAGGGGACGAAATTACGAAGAACCTTATTATTCACCGCCTTCCATCCTTCTGTCACTTCCTGTCTCTCAGTTCCGGTTCCTTGTAATCGAAGCAGTGGGGTTCACCGAAGTAGGTCGCCTCAAATGGACTTCGAACACTAAAAGGGGGAAGAAGCACGCAGGGGAATTTGAAATCACAAATAGACAACGAACCTCCGTTAAACGAAGCAAGAATACGTCACACCTTTATACTTCAATGATAACGTCATAGCAAATATAAGTAACAAATTGGCTATTCTGCCGATAATCAAGAACTCTTCCATGAAAATAAGAGATCACATAATGAAATTTATTATTCTTCACCGGCATTTTTATGGTAGTATTTAATTAAAGCAAACCTGATTATCAAGTTTGGATCGTTCATTTAACCATATTAGCCTTGTCAGTCCAAGTAACACTTGTAAAATCTAAAAATACAAAATCTTCTTACATCAGTGTTTCGGAGATAGTACATGCACTGTAGAACAACACAACCCTTAGCCATCCGTAGCCAGACATTATTGATAAAACACACAGAACCACGGAAATAAGATAGAAGTCATTTTATTTTATTTGTTTCGGATTAGCACGGTTAACACGAACAGTCTGCCTCTGACGAACATGAAAATCATCTTACACTGGTGCACAGTGAATATAACTTCATAATAAACACGGAGATGCTGCAAGGGTCAGTGACACAAATTGTGCGTCAGGACAAATTCTGAACAGATTCCAGCCATCTGGAAGCACGTGCTGTGCTTAACAAGAACGGATAAACTCGTGGAATAACTAAACCAACAAAGCAGAGTTCTTGAGAAGATAATACCTGATCAGGTTATAAAACTCGAAGTTTTACTATTGTGCATTTTTCCTGAGCCAGTTGAATCAAGTCTATATCCTCATATACTTTTTAAAATCAATATAATTTTATCGTCGCAACTGTGTTTAGGTCTTTCTTCAGATTGATCAGCTCTATAATGTAGGCCATGCAATAGCTCAGACAGCTAGATGCTAGCTTCTTACTGCGGAGACCAGGGTTTAACCACGAGTGACCTAAAGTGGCATTCGTGGTTAATGACGTCGCACTGAACTAGGCTTTTATCAGAGTTCTTACATTTTCTTCTGCTAATCATCTGTAACCGCCCCGTTAGATGTGCGATAGCATTATCATATCCTCTACACTATAAACAACGGTATACGTGACGGCAAATGTTATCAGCAGACTTACAGCAATATGCTATCCAGTAACAATTTTTTTCGTTTTCTTGTTAAACCATTGTCTTAGTAGAATGTACTAAAACTGACACAGCCGGCAATTTAACATAAATTCTAAACGTTCTTATCTAAGTTTTAGAACTGTCATACGAATTATTTTCTCGTACACTACCATAATGGTAGCAAATCCCGAAGGTTTGACACCACGGAAACCAAGCGGGTTGCTTGCCGGCATTCCCTGCCGGAAACGCATTTCTCTCCTGCCCCATATTCGTCACATTTACAGCTATTCGTAACTAATGCTGTTCCTTTAAAGTAAATAACCACTTTTCAAATCCATACAAACCCGGCGAGATTATTTCGCATGTCCTGATCTTGACCGCTTCGTAACGTAAACTATACAATACTTATTTCAAGTGTATATTACATTTATATATTCACCTTGTAAGTCAATCATAAATCTCCCTTTCATTATTAAAGGTAGTACGAATATACTCTGAACGTATGTAAGTCGATTTACTGCGTAACTTATTATGACATTTACAACGACTTATACCGGCCTAGGTTTAGTGTTACTTTCATATATTTATTTTCGTCTACATTTTACCCCATGTAGGAGAATTTCTTCGTTATATTTTATAGCATCTCCTGACTATTTATTTATTCGTAGGTTTTCATACTGGTTTTAATAGTCTCTGTACCACAAAAGATATGAACTCTGGACTCTCAAAGACTCTCCCTTTCTTTACTTGCATAAATTTTCAGAAAGGTCGTTCATTGCTGTCATTCGACTTTACTGCTCACACCAAAGTCACGTCACGCACAATTATGATTAAGGAGCCCTTCAAGAAGGCGACAGCGAAAGAGACAGTTGCTGAAGAAATTAATTAAATTATCGCTTTTAGTTAGAACAAGCAAACTCCCGAAGCTTCGCACGCACACACCTGTTTGTGCTGTCGTTGGTTTCATAATTTACTTACTTTTAATCAAGCGACAAGATTCTTTAAACACTTTATTGAAATATGTACTCACTAACATAGACCAACCGAGTAAAATATTTTATAGGAATTAATTTGTCGTGTCTCGTTACGTGAAAGAAACTGTTTCTCTTGTATTAACATTCCTCTTGCACTTTTCGTAAATAAATTACATAAAAATTTTCGGATACAAAATTATTACACCTATACTACATCACTCACGCTAAAGTCTCATTAAAAGCATTCACTGACATCCGTGCTGAATAAAATGTTTATCAAGTAAGCTCTTGGGAAATATTTTTATTAGTTATACAAATATTTTTGTATTTTGCCATCAAACTGCCTTGCTATAAGCTTCCTTTAAAATTATTTACCATATAACTCCATGTAACATAGCCCTCATTGGAAAGTTAACAGAAAAGTAGCCTAGAATCACAGACAGACTTCTGTTCTAAATGTAGTTTCCACCGACGTTATCCAACCTAATGTTTTAATGGATCTTCAATAAAAGACATAAATAATGTCCTTCCAGTCTTCTTCCTTTGCCAAGAAATGAGAACAGAAGAACAATCTCTTGTGAACAAGCATGAAGTAGATACTGGATCTGAATGATACGGTACTTAAAACTTCCTTTCAGTGTTCAAGTAATTTGTTTCAAATAGCAAACCACTCAGAGAAACGTATTTAATTCATTCCTGGTAATATATAGTCACTTCTGAGTTTTTAACTTTGTAGCCTTGAATACTCAAAAAGACAGCCAAACAATTATGGAGTCTGGCCTAACTGCATTACCTCTCGGAATCGAAGCGACGTTTTCCGTTGGTAACGAAACACAATCATATATAAAACGTAAATTGTTTGTGCGCGCGCGCTTGTGTGCATGTACGTATGTTCACTTGGAGCTCGAAAACGGATAAAACGATTTTCGCTAAACTTGGCAAGTTTATTCTCTGATACCACGAAGTGAACAATGGAAGGTCGAAACTCCGGAAAAAATATCTTCAGTTCGATCCCCAGCAAGGGGAGTTCCTCTAGCACGGAAATTAAAAATGATATAAGAACGGGCCACAACCTAACTTGTTTCCTTCGGCGGTAGTCTTACAGGAAGAAAGACCACAAACTCGAAAAAGTGTCTTGGGTTCCAGATTTGGTGAAGGAGGTTTCTTTAACTCCGCAGCTGTGATCAAGAAAACCTGTGAATGCGATGACAAACATTTCTAATTTTAATCTGACTCTGAGAGTAATTTCCTATTTAGACTATATATGCTCAGAGAATATTGATTTAAACATTTTCTAGAACAATCAATATTTTAAAAACTGTTTTCGACATATGTTGGTAGTGCTGCTTGTATCAAATTAACAGAGCCAATATCGTGTTTCGACAGCCGGCATCCTGGGACTGTCACTGTGGTAGCCTCCCCTGCAAGTTTACGAGTGACACCCTGTCTGAGAGCGTTTTCGTGTCGAGATGCTGGTAACCCTGCGCTCCTCTAGCCGTCATGCGAACGCCAATGTGTCTCATACGTCTTTCTCGATCCCAATAATAAATGACATTTCAGTGCCCACATCGGTGTCATCGGAAACTGAAGTATAACAGGTCGCCTTGAATTGAGCTCAGTGCTACTTCTTAATGAAAATGTACATCAAGAGAGTTCAAAAACACTATACAGTAATAAGAACGTTGGCCTGAAGTCAACTGAGGTAAATAAATATAACATAATTCTACATTTGTAATAGATTCAAGAGAAAATTAAAGTAAACACACATTTCCACTTCAGCTCAGAAAATGAAAATAATATGTTTCTCCGAAACGTTGACATGTACCTACGAGTCTACAAGGCGACAAAATCCGTTAACATCCTCTCTGCCCTGAAAACCTAAAACTTCTTATAAATTTTTGTTCTGTAATATCCATTGCATGGTGTAGAAGAATCATAGAATCAAATAAAAATCAGTAGCCATTATCAATGGAAATATTACTTAATTTTAATCCGGTGTAGAGTATTAAGACAGATTCCAGTGGTGAGGTGAAGTGAACACGGTAATGAACCTCCAGTTTCCGTAAAAGGCAGGACATTTGTAAACCACTTTCGAAGACGGCTGTCTTCTGAACTGTAACGCCGTGTAGTCTGGTAGAAATTTACCGACGTTTCAGAGGGCCTTGTTGCTTCCATTATCAGGACCCTGACGATGTAAACCCAAAACAAAGCTATCTTCTACTTACCGCCGTGAGAACCTCAAATCCTACTTCTAAACCAGTTACTGAGATAACAGTTTCTCAACTATTCAAGACACTCTTCGCCTGTCATGTACCCGAAGGTTCAATACCATGTTCACGTGTTCACGACTGCTCGCCACGGGACCCAGCCCTAAAACGTATTAATTGAGTCCAAATCTGCACGCTCTACTTCCTTCAAATACATTTTAATGTTATAATCTCATCTACGCCTTGACTTCCAAGAGACTTTTACGGCGGAATCTCTATTTGCATATTTATTACACAAATACAAAACTGAGAAGACAGACGGCATAAATGTATTCCCTCTGACCTGACGCAATTTACAGAATGGCGGATCATAAACGAAATGAACAGTGGCGAATGCCGGTCTAGAAGGCAGGTCGTGCGGAAATACTGAATTATTAAATCCCCTCAGCAACCGCAATGCAAAGGTATTATCATGCCGCTGCTGGTTACATAATGCAGCACTTCTTTTATATTCCTCCAGTTTTAGTAGTATGGAGACACTCTACGAATTTTCTTATTGTGGTGAAATGGAGTCGAAAGAAGTACGTATAGACCGAATGGCTGAAAACCTAGTCCTGAAACAATTAAATTAATATTAAGCGTTAAGTTTAGAATTGCCAGGGGAAGTGATGAAGAATGTTAATATATTAAACGAAGCAGTGACGTTTATGCTGAATGTGTAAAAATTTGTAAATGGAAACTAACATTCATATGTACAAAGTCAAGTAACACTTCGTACCAAATTGTAGAGGCGTTTCATTCCGTAATTTTTACGCAGACCTAGAAGCTGTTTATACAGACTGATTATCACACAAGAAATGGGGTTGCGAAAAATTTATTCGCATATTTTAATTAACACTTAAAGGCCCTTTCCCTATTCCGTTTCGTGAAATGTGACTGCAATGTTTGCTTTCCGCTTAACTTCGGCTGTGCGCACGCACGTAAACACGACGTCGGTCTGAAGTGTTGGGGGAACGGAATTGAAAAAAGTCTGCAGCGGAAAGAATGTGTAAAACACTATGCATTATAGACTCGAGTGGTGAGAAGACACGACGTAGAAACTTAGCGTAAGGCCATGTCTGGTTTAAATAAACAATGAGAGAGTTTTCAGAAAAAATTACAGTAGCTGTCGCTTGAAGTGAAAATACTCGATCGGTCGAGAGAGTCTGCAGGCCTTAACTTATAAAGCAACATTTCAAATCCATTTTCACACACTTCACCACCGATGATGTCCAAAAGCACCGGTCTCCAACAACTCTGTCTGTTATGCCCACAGAAATTCATGTAATACACACTTATTTTAATTTTGGAGACATTATCATGAAACAAATACCTAGACAACTTACCGTTTATTCATCTTTCTTGAAATGTTATCACTTAAGTTTACTTTTTAAAGGTACATGCATTAGAAATATGAAGAAATACAGTGGGATAAAATGAACAGTTGATTCATGGATACACACAGCCTTCCGTTTTGAAGTCTTTGGGTTACATCCCTATTTTTCTGTACGCACAGAGACAGAAAATGGAGGGTCTGAGCTAATGAAAAGTATTTCACAATAGCGTCGTCCAACCTCGTAAAATAAACATCCTTGTCTGTTTATGTAAATGGCTCGCTCCTTTAATTAATGCAGAATCATTTATATACGGTATACGTTGTTATTCTGATAAAGCAGGTCTTCACAAGATTGAAATAAACCACTGACTTTGCACGTCTCCGCCAAATTCTGAAGATAATCAAAGCTAAGCTAGAGCTTAAGAAGAATTTTACAAATGAAATTATTTCTCTGCTCAGTTATTTCCTTGGACAACCTCAGCACGAATCTAGGAAATTTGTAAAAAAATTTCTTCAAACACAGCATCTGAGGAGACAAAAATTCACATTGGTAATGAATAATTTGCTAAATGTTAGCTTGAACAGAAATTTAACATAATAGCTGTGCCCTCACCAAGCTTCCATTCATCAAAAGAAAAGGTGAGCGAAAATTTTGCAAAATATTTTACCCTACTGCATACCATACATTTATGTATAATAGCTTGTTTCATCGTCAAATCAAGCAGTCTTATGGACAAAATAAAAGACCGCTATTGGTTCTAATCCCGAGCAAGATGAATTGTTTCTTCAAACTTGTATTTTTCAATATCAGTTTTTTTTTAAAATTACCCTCTTACCTACGCCTCGGAAAACCGAAGTGACTTCTTCCTTCAAGATTTTCCGACTAAAGTATTACATGGATACACTTCCCATCTGTTCCATACGCTCTACATGCCCCGCTTTCTAGATCCTTTTTCACTTAATAAATGCGAAAAATGTAAGTAAATTACTCTTAAGCAATTTTGTAGATTTTATTGTTATTTCCTATCCCTAAAGCCAAAATACTTTCCTCAGCAACCCCATTTATGAAATACCTTCGATCAATGCTCTACACACAGATTCTAACTCACACAAAACAAGGAAATTATAATTTCACAAGTTAAATTATTTAAATAGAAGACTGCAAGTTTGTGGATTAAAAAATACCAAGCATTTTCCGATTTAGTCTGCTCTTTACTTCTTCGTGAATTTAATTCTGCTTTAAACCTGCAACATTTTCTACGGGTTCATTATCTGCCTTTGAATTGTTATTTTTCTGAAGAATCGAAAAACTACATTTAAACAGAACTTCCATGCGAGTAGAAAGATGGCGTGATGTCTTAATCCCCTAATAAATTGAGAACCCCTGATTATTTTCCTCGTAAGACGAATGACCCCGGTTATCGACACGAGAGTGACTAACCCCGAGGTAGCAACCGCTGACGAAGCCCTATCGATTCTGCGATACGTGCTTGTTAACACGTGCGGCACTTCAGCTCGTAGACGTACACTACCCTCGCTCAACGCTCAAGACATTTGTCATTTTACAAAATGACAGCCCCGAAACGAATACCACTACTGCTTTATCACCCCCCCCAACAAAAATTCTGAATACAGCTCCTGGACTGTGTACAAAGACTGTTTCCTGCAGCATTGGAATATACGATGTACAAAAACTGTGAAATACGATACACATATGCTTTCATTACGGACAATCCACCCACCGGTAACGAACCTTGGGTTCCCTTAAGGCGGGGAATTTCGTGGCTAGCTGGGCGACTAGTAGAATGTAAAGGAGAATTCTGTTTCTTTGAGTACCTTAATTAAATAAATAATAATGCGAAGACATGAGGCATAGAAAAATTGTATGACTTGTAGAAGAAATTAAAAGAAACAAGAATTAATGGAAGGACGTATTTATGATTAACATATAATTTATAATTAAATGACTGAAATGATGATAAGACTGCTATATAACTCAGTGTGAACAGTTACGATGAATGTGCATGTTAGCTGTTTACGAAAGGACGGACCTTCTTTCAAAACTGTGCGCTAGAAGTTGGTGGAATCACTTACAGGCTACTTAGCAATCCGCCATCACCAAAGCCGCAGTTACGAAAAGCAAACTACATCTGCACTTTCAACCAGGATTAAGCTCAACTTTCCCAACAAGTAGAGCTCTTAGCATTATCTCAAAACCACAACTTGGGTATTACCATGTATAATTATGGTCTCAATACTTTTTCCGTAACTTCAGAAACAAATTACTGGCGACATAAACTGTTAGGAAACAGGAGAAGAAAAAGGAACTGGTCTCCCATCATTTCATGAAGGTATAAACACAGGACAGAAACACCCCCAGTTTTATGTTGGCGCAGTGGTTTAAGTTCTGCGGTGGGGTGGGGAATCACGAGGAGTGAGGGCAGCTGGGCTCGTAAAACCACCCATAAAAACATCGCACAAACTTCAACACAGACGACGGCAGTGCTGTTTTTTGCGATATGGCTGACGTAGAGAAAAGTACGCACGAATTTTCCTGCTTTGTAGTCAATATAAAGGCCAGTGTACGCGTAAGCTCGCCTTGCGCAAACGCTAGCAAGTGGCACGTCCTATTTCTTACAAGTGCGCATGCACCATAAAAGTTACCGTCACTCGCGTATCATCACGGTAAATAACAATATCATTCATTACAAATGGTAATACTTCCATTGAGTTTTCAAGAGGCATCACACTTTTTACAAAAAATATCCCAGGTATCTAAACAACACAACACACTGGTTCATAATTTTTTCACATCTCAATTTTTAAATGTCAGATTAAAGTCTGTCTATGGCAGTGGTATTCAACCCGGGGTACGCTAAGACATCTTAGGGGGTACGTAAAATTTAAAAAATATATATGTTATTTTATGATAAAGACTGAATAATCAGTAATGTAATTTATTTAATTTATTTTAGATGTAGATTATAGTAAAGTAAAATTTGTCCCACTATACGCCATGTAGGCGTTTAGGGTGAGTGGAGGTATAGCTCCTCTCTTCCTTGACCTCGACACTAGATGGGGGTGAGTGGTCAGCATCAAGCCCCGGCCGGCTTTACCCCCGGGAAAGGACCACGGTACCCATTGCAGAGGAGGCTATTATAGACTATATATAACTTGAATTATACACCAACAACTTTGGGGGTACAAAGTTGAAGATAAATTATATCTGGGGGTACGCGAACAAAAAAGGTTGAATACCACTGGTCTATGGTGACGATGTCAGCTCCTCACACCCGATACATCCACTACCAACACTGACAGATGCTACAGAACTTGATTCAGGTCTGGTGGAATCATTACTTCCTCAAATGTAACACGGATTTTCATTCCATTTCCTGCATGAGATGAACTAGTCGACCGGGATTCGATTCCGGGCAGATAGACAAGTTCTCTCTTGCTACAGCTGTATTCAGAACAGCGCTGTCGTATATCCACTCATAAAATGAGTGCTGGGAGGATTTTATCAAGGGATAAGACGAGCGTGAAGCTGGTCGCTCGCCACCATACAGAGCGGCGGTCAAGAATACGTGGAGCTTCACCTCCAATATCCCGTACATTTTCATGACAAAATGCTGAATGAAACACAACACAATTGGGTACTATTATTATTACTTTATTGTTGATTATTATCTGTATTTTAATACCTTTCTTCCTTTTAATGTGTCTGTTGTTATTTTTCTTGGCATTTGAAACACTTCAAATGAGATTTTTGGTTCCTATGGCGACGAGTAAGAATATGTTTGTAGGCAGGGAAGGGGGGGGGGAAATGGAGGCGCCAAGTCGTATGGCGACTGTACAGGATTGGCGGAAGATGCAGGATTTATTTTCATGAAATTCTGTAACGTACAACATCATTGTTTATACGGAATCAGAATGTGTTTGTAAGTAGAATATTATCAAAGTTATTAGTAAAAACATTGATATATCGGTGACAGATGTACAATTTAACACGTGTTTATTCTAGATAACAGCTACCGTCAGACTTCAAAGTTTGTGTTTGTGATCTGAGGTTCTCACGACACCTCTGAAACGTCGGTCAGTACCTACCAGACTATACGGTGCATCATCCTATAAAGCAGCCATCTTCAGACTTAACTGATTTAGGCCTATTAATAATATTATTAACAACATAAGACTCAAAACTGCTGGCTTAACATATTTGGAAATAGATCAGTGTATACCGACTATATTTTTGTCAAATCGCAAACATATTTACGAACTCGGTGCACTCCGATGAGGTAAGATAAATTGCTACAAGCCAAGAGAATAAGACCCGAGACATGACAAGCACACTTCCACCCCCTTCTCTTTTCAGCGTGTTTGTCAGGAGCCCTTTGTTGCACTGAGCTGTCTTCAGACACTCTGAGACGCCTTTGGAGCCCGTTAGACGTTGTTGGAGAAATTGATTAGGGAAGCAGCTGGTTCATGCTCTGGGGATGGGACGACAAACTATAACCCGCGGAAAACTTTACTTTGGCCCGCGATGTTGTTTCGGTATTATTAATAACACAGGCTTTTACTGCATTTTAATTTATTACAGAAAATGCATTTATTGCTGTAATTTACTTGGCCTACCACTGGACTCAGATAGGTGGAGTGGAGCCCACTGCAGATTTCTGGCAGCATCAACATCATTCATGACATCATGTCCTAATTTAGTATTATGAATAAACTTTCATGTCCTAGTTATCAGACAGCGTTCAATAGCAGATTGTTGTGAACACGGTAATAGACTCACGTGCTCCATAAATGGCAAGGTAACTTGTTGAAAAAATTGAGCGAATACAGCCATCTAACTCTAAGATGAAAGTTGACTAATTACTTGTGCATTAAAAGAACATAATTCATCAACTTGCTGCTACATTTCTTCTGGCAATGTAAGTTCCTTCTTTAGGTGGTTCATCACCTAGTTGCCTTCGTTGATATGGCGTACCGTGCGAACATTTTCTTTAACAAATCTGTGTTTTATGGAATGAGAAAATCAATAAATTTAAGTGAGGG
>NW_019060346.1:1863094-1897185 GCF_000696155.1 Zootermopsis nevadensis | reverse complement strand
TAGATATCAGTAAATGTCTGAGTGGGCAACACGTGGATGAGGAGACAGAAAAATTCTGCCCCTACCGGGAGTCGACCTTTACAGACTGACTAAAAATACTTATATACATGAATGAAATCACAAATATAGGGGAAAGTCGGGTGAATCATAATGCGGGTCGAATTCATTCTCATAGAACAAAGCAGTGAACGTACCGAAATTTTGTAAGTGTAATTTTGGTTGAAGATGGTTGTCTTCTAAGTCCTTGCGCCTGTAGTCTGCTAGAAGTTTACCGACGTTTCAGAGGTCTTTGCTGCCTCCGTCATCAGGGCGATTCACCCTGATGATTGAGGCATCAAGGTCGGCGGAACAACCCTGAAGACAGCCATCTTCAGACTCACCGCCGTTAAAACCTCAAATCCTACATAATTTTGGTTGTGATTAATTACTTTAATTTTTTAGAATACACGCGATGCTTGTTAAAGAATAGAATCACATAAATGTTTTGTTTTAAAAAACAGATTTATTTGGAAACTTTCAGACAATTTGGGGGTTTTTTTGTGCCGGAACCCATATTAGTACTATCTTTCTGGTGTCGAGATTTAAATCGCAGGAGACAGAAAGCATAATTTACTGTTAGTTTGAATAATGTTTTATGCACGTTAAATCCGTTTTATCCTCTTACTTTGCTCAAAAGCGGATTCGCACTCACCCACAACTTTACCTGACGGCGCAGCGTAAACTCAAAAGTCTCAATAAAATAAATGGACTATACTGGAGCACATCAGCTATGAGCAGTATGGCTACCAATAGAAATTATTCTTTCTCGCACTGTCAGAATTACATTATGTAATTGAAATCGTACAAGTGACATTAATTTGAAGATGGCTGCCTTCTGGGTTGTTGCGCCGTGTAGTCTAGTAGAAACTGGCCGACGTTATAGAGGTTCTTACTATTAAAATACACGGCGCAAGATCCTAGAAGACGGCCATCACCATACCAGCCGCCATGAGAATTTGAAATCTGATCACACAATTCATTATAATACTCATGAATGGAAACTATCCTAATAAGAACTGAACTGTGTGTGCATAACAGTATTATAAGTTGAATAATGTAAAACAAAGAATCCGTAAATGAACACCGTCGCCCCCTAGTACACTTTTCTGTTTTGATGTCAGAAGTAAGCTCTCAGAGTGTGAGGCGATATGGACGGGGACTTCATAACGCCAGGCTTCTTCTAACAGCAGACAGTCGATATTAGAGATACGCGGTGAAAAGAGCAAAGGATGCTAATGACGGACCGTCATCTCCTCTTCTAAATTCCACGTTTCCCTCCAAGAAATGGGAACGTTCCTTCTATAGATGTATTCAACGTAAGTAAACCCTACGAAAATTCTACACAGTTCGTAGGCACAACAGCCATTGCTAACTTCTATACTGATCCAAATATTAGATTTAGGGTAATTCGTGAGAGCATCCATCACATTCCAGGATATCGAGTCCGAACTAATTACTGGTGACATTTCTGTATTTTCATATTCTCCCACCTATGAATTATGTTCGATAAGACGAACAATCCATAAGCACCTAACAGTCTCTTAATTACTTAATCATTCCCGGGATACTTTGGACTATCTTCTCCTTATATCAAGTGGTTCCAAAGTCATTTATCATCCAGATCTGCCTTTGTTTAGAACAGTCTTCTTCTTTTTACTCGGTGTTATCTGGAGTTTCACAAGGCTCTACCTTGGGACCTATCCCAATAAAAATATTAAATAACGACCTTTGTGACAAAATTAAGTATTCTAAATTTCTCTTATTTTCTGAGGACTTGAAAATATATCGTGATATTAAATCTGTGGGTGACTGCAAAGCTCTTCAAGCAGATATTAATTCCGTACATCAGTGGTGTGATGATAACAATATGGAACTTAACATAGAGAAAACCAAAAACTACCACTATTTAAACATAAAATTGAGGAACGTACATGATAAAGTTGCTACATAAGTGTAGCCTAAACAGTTACATCATTTCCTAAAGATTATAACAAGAGAGATAAAGACTGTTATTCGGGAATTGTTGGAAGACGGACACTTTAAAGTCTGTAGAGGACAATACGAATAAAAATATAGAAGAACAGATCATGGTTACCTCTAGAACAAGAAAACTGGGTCTGGACAAATCCAAGGGAGAAATTTGGTATTGCTATTAGATCTATTGAAATTTCTGTTTCCATTACACTACAACTTCTCAGACAGTCACTGTCAATCACGTGTTTATTCATTACTCAGTATAAAAATTACCACTGAACTGTCTACACAAACAAATAACAGCATAAGCCAGCAAACCATCAGCAAATTCTCCCCACGCTACATTACATGAGTCTAAGCCACTGTCATGACAATAAATACAAAACGCGTCTACTTTATTTCGAGTCGCAATGAGCACCTAAGACCTGCCAATGTAGATCGTAAAAAACGTCTGAAACTGAGGATAAAACTTCGATGATTTAATTAGAGTCAAAACCGCTCCACTACGATGCCTGAACGTAAAAACCATTAATTTAATGCTTAAATCGATATATGATACCCTTTTAGGATTCGTTCGCAACAGAGCGTAGCAGAAATCGATAACCCAGCATCACGCGTCTGAGGCTCATGAAGCGACCACTGCAGCAGAGGCGAAATGGCGAAGCACTTCACTTTGCACAGAAGCTGCAATTATTGAGTAGCCCAATACAAGGAAGCGAGTGGCAGAGGCCATACAGTTGTTCACCATTCCTTTTCCTTTCTCTTTGACTCCTAATACTGACATAGGTTCAACAAAAGCCCGTCACTGGGCCAGTGTCATGTTAATCCGATTCTCACGATGTATCTCTTATGATCAATCTTAATTTTATCATCCGATCTCTTTCTCGGTCTTATAAGTCGCAATTTCCACACCAAAATATTTCAGCATTGTTTGTTTCCAACATCCTAGTCACAGACCCAGCTTATCGCAGCCTCAGAGGCCTCATTAGCTTAATAACAGGCCTACCAGTGACCCCGTTGATCACGGTATTTTCCCTCTTTAGACGATGTTTTAAGGGTAAAAGCGTGCGGCAAAGGAGAAAATACATGCCTATGCGGAAGTGGTTTTTCCATAAAAGAACAAAGCGTAGTGAATTCTATTTTCTCCGACGTTTGCAATTCGCACGTGTCTCCCGTTCAGAAGGTATTAAATAAATTCCCTCTAGTTATTTCTATTTGATGTTATTAACATTTATAAATAATTTTGCAGTTACTAAAAATTCGATTTAACTAAATCTATAATCAGTTAATATTTATTAAAATCGCATTGTGCAATGTCTGTCGATAATGTTTACCTTAGTTTCTTCTTTCCGCAGTAGTAGACGATAAATTAAACCTGGAAACTTCAAACGCGTGGTGACATTCTTGATTGCAGTGCTACCATCTTACTCTCATAGTAGAACTGTACAGTGTACAAGAAAGAGCCTGTAGTCGTTCGTGAAAAATGATCATCTTGTAATCATGATCTCAAAGTCTCTGCTTTAATTTGTGTCTTCCGGCAATTACAGCCCTATTACTTCACGGTTTCACCAGGCCTCAGCGATAAAGAATAAAAATTAAATAGGATGCGACGTTTTCACGGATGTGAGTTCAAAGATGTCTCTCTTCTGGGTTGTAACGTCACATAGTCTGGTAGAGGTTTACCAATGTCCTTACTGCCTCCATCATCACTCATCGCCCTGATTATGGAGGCTGCAAGGACCTCTGAAACGGTGACTAGCCAACAGCCGTGTGAGAGATGACTCCCCTATATCAAGAAGGATTGTAGGACGTGAAAGATATAAAAGAACGCGAAGGATTGGTATTCAGTAAAGAAAATGTTAAGGATTGAACTTAAATTAGGAAAATATCGCTTCCTTCGACATCCGTTCCGATAAATTATTCATTAATCAGCCTATCATTCGAGGGTACGTAATCTCACTTACTGACAGCATAGTTAATAAATAAACAACCTAAATGGTACTAGGCATTCCTTAATATGTTCTTAATATTCCGTGTATTTAATTTCGTTTTTAACCACTTTTAAGTACAAGAGGGCAGGTCCTCGTCTTTCACATTCTCGGAGTCAGGACTGGCTTATAAGCACGCTGACATCACGAAAATCGTTTTGCATCAATTAAACAACAGTGATAAGGAAGAGTCATATGCCTATAAAAGGTGGGATTAGTTCATTGTGTAGAATTATACAGGGATATTATGCGTATTGATGAACTAATCGACTCCAGTAACTGCTCGGCCATCTTTCACGAGAAACGCAGTCTCTTGTTAATCTGGCTCGAGTCCAGGGTTTCGTCTGTGCCCCTAATAAATAGTAATTAATCACCAGAGTTACACAGAATGGGAGGAACTTGTATTTAAACCCCCCTTTGTACTGGCTACAAGTGTCCAGCTCCGTACGCATAGAAATATGTGTCCATAGCCTACAGCAGAATAAGCTGTACTTCACACAGGCCTGTGATTCTAATTACTCGTAAATTTACTCCTGTGCTTAATTAATAATCACGCCACAAAGACATGTGAGGGAGAGAAGGTGTAGCTGCAAGCAATTTTAATCTCGACACTAAATGGAAGAGAGTGGTTAGTTTTGCTTTCCGGTCACTTCATTCCCGAGAAAAGGCCGCCCGGTACACATTTGTTAGCAGATTATGTGGCCGGATTAGACGTGGTGGTAAAGGAGAATAATGTTGTTACTGCCAATCATTATACACTGCGTGTTTCACAACTAGTCTGCCATTCGCCAATGGGTGATCTGGGAGGCAATTTGTAGCGAACAATAAATCGAGATACGATTTATTTCCAACTATTGCAGAGCTACTGACGTTTTAGGATGCGTCCAAATTTCCACTTATGGTCCGATGACAATCTTCACGCTATCTTTAAAAGAGCATTTCAACATCTGTTCTTAGATAATTCTTTGTGCGGTCTGATTCGAGATCAACTGCTTGGACTACTCGTGTTTGAACAACAGTTACTTGCTGATAATTATTTAAATTTCCTGACGAATTTGTTGCCACTTTTGAGTACGTGCTTCTGGAGACAAGGCGCGGTATATCCTTCCAGAACCTTGAGATGACTCCACATTTTTGACCAAACTACGAATCAGCTTTACGAAAAACGGTCGTCGTGGTCCAGTAATCTGATCGCCAAGATCTCCGAACTAACCTCGTATGATTTTTTGCTTGTAGGAATTTAACTTTTTTAAAAGAAGATTTAAGTAAGAACAGAGTTAACATCGTTAATAAGTTACGAACAACTGAAATTCATTATTTTTAACAGCTCCAAACTATAAAAAGTATTTAAGGAGGAACACGTTTATTCCATGAAAATCTGTATTAGAATTAACAAAGCCGCCTGAAATGTAATGTTTTGCTTTCAATCATTTTGGTTGTTTAACAGGAGAGTTGTTTATGGAACCTAAGTTTTACTTTGCTCCTGCAGTCCCTATGCATTCCGAGATCACATGTACAAATCTAGCAACATAACACTGGAGACTTCTTCATTTGATGAAACTTGCGTTTAAATTTCTCTTCGTGTTCAAAGACAGTATTCCCCAAGCTTCTTTATTTCTGTCCTCAATAAGTTTTGACTAAGCCCCAGTCTAAAAGTTAAAGCCTTACGATTAAAAAAAGAAACATGAAAGATGGAGAGGTTAGACAGAGAAAGACAAAACTAGGAAAGAAATCATGAAGAATAACCAAAGCATATGCTTATGGCATAACGTACGCTATTAACTGTACGTACAAACTAACACATAATCATATATTTATATTTTGAATCACATTTACATCTATGTACAGTGCCTTCACTGGTAAAGTTGAACTCACTCGGCTCCAAGTACTACAAGGTTCTCCCGATACGAATCAAGTATCGCTCCACAAAACAATAAAATCGTCTTACGTGTTCTACAGCAATCCCTCCCCGGGATGCGAGAAGTGGAAGTTGCGTTCAACTTTATCAGTGAACAACAAAACGCAACTACTGTTGGATTGCTCTACCAATGAAAATGCAAGTAGTAGGCCATTTAGATTGTTCATTGCCCATGTTAACACGAGATACATCAGCCAAGCCTATTACAATAAATAGTATGCTGACATACTGGGAAAGTATCAAACAGAATAAACTATGTAGTGTATTCTCTGTTACTAGACTAAACCTCAGTTAAGAAAACACGATTAAGGTATATGGCGCCCATAATCTAACTCTAACAAGATAACAAAATGTAACGAAGACGTTTCTTGTAGGCCCAATTATTTGCCAATTCCTGGCCCACTGCTTTAAGAATAATAAGTGGGGAATAACATTTCAGATGGAGGCAGCACGTTCCTCCGAAACGATGGTTTCTACCTACAAGTTGACAGGAAATTACAAACCAAAAGACCAACAACAAAGATAGAAAATTAAGGAACGTGGTTCTCAGGCAGCTATTTGGACAGCCCTTGCTTAAATTACATTGGGTTAAGTCACTGTTCTCATACCCTCATAATCAATCACTTACCTCTCTCTACGGCTCCAGAAATCCGGATTTATGAAGTCAAACAGTTAATTACACTTTGCAACACACACCAGAGTCTCAGATCTTCATTAATACGACTTCGCACAATTCAAAACATTTCCGGAACCATGACGTTCACCATAACACACACTCAACTACGTATGCAAGCATGCATGCATATTGCAGAGAATTAACTTAATTTTAAGATCTTCGCCTCATGTAAACGATGTTTATTAACAAATGCAACGATGAAAACCACACACTGCTATACCTTAACCTCACAAAACACGAGACAAAGCGCGCGTTACAAACACAGCATTGGGACAGTCAGTCGGTGGGAAAACAAAAGGACAAAAGGGGATTGGCTGCTCATACCACCGCTCACACAGAGCTACCTGACGGACCACTTCTAACCTCAACCCTCAACCCCCCCCCCCCCCCCCCCTCCCCGGCGGCCGCTGTGTATAGGCGAATGACGGTAATAAGAGTATTCCCGGCTGAAACGTGAAATTAAAAGAAAATTAAAAATATAGAAACAAATGGCGTGATGCCGACCACTCACCCCCATCTGGTGCCGAGGTCAAGAAAGAGTAGGAATTATACCTCTGCTCCTCCCAAATGCCTGCATAGGCAATGTAGCGGGAAGCTTTACTTTACTTACAAACTCATTAATACAGTACAACTGTCCATAAGAAATCCTAAGAGACTTGAATATTTTTCCGTTCAACACAGCTTCTTACTTCTTAATAAACATTATTGCACGTTTGTATGTGTGTATATATATATGTGTGTGTGTGTGTGTGTGTGCAGAAATCACAACTTAGAAATTCGTTTCACGTATTTACATCATAGCTGAAGGAGTTTCCCATCCCTTCACCCCTAGTTTGTTTTTTTCAGAGGCAGATTAAAGTATTTTGCATCCCTTTCGCCTACGTTGGGCACAGCTGCCTCCCATTTGTGGCGGAAGTATCCGGAATAATTTTCATACTGAATACGTGGCCTACGATCGTATTTCTCCAAAAAAATACTCTAATCAATTGTTCGGTAAACAAGTTTATACCGCACGACCTTGTTCAAGAGTGGACCTCTCTTGCAACGTCATCTGTAGTAAGCTCTCAAGAACTGAAGTCTCTAGTTCGTAATCCGGGATGTCTTACTGGAAACATGAACTCATATTATTTGAATATAAATCTTAAAAGCGTATGCTTTACTAACATAACACGTGAACGAACTGCGAACGGAAAATTGTAATTGTTCTAAAACAATTATAAAAGAATACTAACAGATGCATATAAACTGCTAAACGTACAAAACCATCTGTTATAATGGAAAATATAAAATCTCAAGATAGGTCAGGAACAAGTTACAAGTCCATCACTTTCAAAATTAAGATTAAATTGAACATTGAAAATGTACATATTTAGGCTTCGTTTCTACATGAATGTCCCGTAAATTTACAACTTCTAAGGAAGCCCAGGAACTACTTTCAAGATAACTTACAAGTTACTTTCCACAACATCGTACATGCAAAATGAACACACTGTAACACTGAACATTCCACTGAGCCTTCTGTCACAGGAGACGCTAGGGAAGGCAACAGGCCTGAGTCAAATGCCCCTTGTGTGGACGTCAGATGGAATGCTGCTAAGCTATTCCACACGACTCCTTAGTGAAGAGCCTGTTGTCCCTAAATTATCGTACCTCAGTGCACAGACGACAATCAGTCCCCTGAACAGAGTGGCTCTTGTCTGTTATCGTGTAGCATCCTTTTTGTAACATTACACACCACAGGTGGGGATGTTTCTGTTCAGAGGCATATTCCATTTTTACATACCAACACGTTGTTAAACTGTATTAAGTTCAAAGCGTTACGGAAATTATTTTTATTTTTCGTAATATTACATAGATTATAACTATTACTAAATGTGCGGGTCACGCAGTCGGACTGGGAAAGGCTGAAAGTTGATATAGAATGTTAAGCGTGAATATAAGAGTAAAAGAACGAACTGAGAGATCTCACGTGTATAATTTATTGCATAACATTTTACATGATAAAATATTTTTGAATATGTGAAGAGTTGATAAAAACTCTGGACTCTTGCGTAAAGACCTTTTTCTATTAACAAATATTTGGCTTATATCTGTTAAGTGATGAATCGTATTGAACAGCTCTTAACGACACAAATGGAAATAAAGAACTGCAAAGGAAACTGAGAATTTGTTTTTGTAAACGTCAACAAAAGACAAAAATAATAAATTGGGGACAGAAAATCTCTGAATGGAGAAACAAGTATTCCGAAGAAACGCCGTAAGCTCGGCGAGGGTAGGAACAATACGACAGAGTAGGCAGCAAGACGAACTAATGAATGAGGACTACGTTCTGGAACAGGAATCGGAAGTACAGGCACGTGTCTCCCACTCCGGTACAAGGTGTCAAAAAATACCAGTAAAACAAATACAGTATGAACATTTCTGTCTTCTGGGTTGTTGCGCTTTGTAGTCTGGGCGATGTTTACCAACGTTTCAGAGGTCTTACTGCCTCCATCATCAGGGCGATTCTTAGTTTGAAGATTTCTGTCTTCTGGCTTGTTGCGCTTTGTAGTCTGGGCGATGTTTACCAACGTTTCAGAGGTCTTACTGCCTCCATCATCAGGGCGATTCTTAGTTTGAAGATTTCTGTCTTCTGGCTTGTTGCGCTTTGTAGTCTGGGCGATGTTTACCAACGTTTCAGAGGTCTTACTGCCTCCATCATCAGGGCGATTCTTAGTTTGAAGATTTCTGTCTTCTGGCTTGTTGCGCTTTGTAGTCTGGGCGATGTTTACCAACGTTTCAGAGGTCTTACTGCCTCCATCATCAGGGCGATTCTTAGTTTGAAGATTTCTGTCTTCTGGCTTGTTGCGCTTTGTAGTCTGGGCGATGTTTACCAACGTTTCAGAGGTCTTACTGCCTCCATCATCAGGGCGATTCTTAGTTTGAAGATTTCTGTCTTCTGGCTTGTTGCGCTTTGTAGTCTGGGCGATGTTTACCAACGTTTCAGAGGTCTTACTGCCTCCATCATCAGGGCGATTCTTAGTTTGAAGATTTCTGTCTTCTGGCTTGTTGCGCTTTGTAGTCTGGGCGATGTTTACCAACGTTTCAGAGGTCTTACTGCCTCCATCATCAGGGCGATTCTTAGTTTGAAGATTTCTGTCTTCTGGCTTGTTGCGCTTTGTAGTCTGGGCGATGTTTACCAACGTTTCAGAGGTCTTACTGCCTCCATCATCAGGGCGATTCTTAGTTTGAAGATTTCTGTCTTCTGGCTTGTTGCGCTTTGTAGTCTGGGCGATGTTTACCAACGTTTCAGAGGTCTTACTGCCTCCATCATCAGGGCGATTCTTAGTTTGAAGATTTCTGTCTTCTGGCTTGTTGCGCTTTGTAGTCTGGGCGATGTTTACCAACGTTTCAGAGGTCTTACTGCCTCCATCATCAGGGCGATTCTTAGTTTGAAGATTTCTGTCTTCTGGCTTGTTGCGCTTTGTAGTCTGGGCGATGTTTACCAACGTTTCAGAGGTCTTACTGCCTCCATCATCAGGGCGATTCTTAGTTTGAAGATTTCTGTCTTCTGGCTTGTTGCGCTTTGTAGTCTGGGCGATGTTTACCAACGTTTCAGAGGTCTTACTGCCTCCATCATCAGGGCGATTCTTAGTTTGAAGATTTCTGTCTTCTGGCTTGTTGCGCTTTGTAGTCTGGGCGATGTTTACCAACGTTTCAGAGGTCTTACTGCCTCCATCATCAGGGCGATTCTTAGTTTGAAGATTTCTGTCTTCTGGCTTGTTGCGCTTTGTAGTCTGGGCGATGTTTACCAACGTTTCAGAGGTCTTACTGCCTCCATCATCAGGGCGATTCTTAGTTTGAAGATTTCTGTCTTCTGGGTTGTTGCGCTGAGTAGTCTGGTCGATGTTGACCGACGTTTCAGAGGTCATACTGCCTCCGTGACACATAGTGACCAACTGTAAGCATCGCTCGACTTGCAGTCCCTGGCACAGTCCACATTCTAATTCTCGTAGTGAGAAGGGGGCGTGGCGGGTAGACCATTAACACCAACCATGCTGTTTCGGGACAGCTTAACCCACGTAAAGGCCTAAAGCCAGAACATCGTCTCGTAGCTTTACAGGCTCCAGAGTTCATTCCACATTATGACAGCCAACCGCTGTGCGGCGAATGAAATCCTCACGTCAGAAATATCTGTTTGGTTTTTGTCTTTGACGACAGTGTGTCAAATAAAAAGTTTCTATATTGTCGAACACGATATAGTAGAATTCTTCAAAATGGCGAATATGGAGACATGCAAGAACTGACTTATTTCTACCTTAAAGCTTCATCACTGCACTTGGTTTGAATTTCGGAGGGCCCCGTGCTTTGAGACGAGGTATAAACGGAGTCTGAAGATGGCTGTCTTCTGGGTTGTTGTTTAGAAATTAGACGTACACACAACCCTTTTAAATAAATGGCATCTGTTGCTTAACAAATTATCTTACATAATTTAATCCACAAAGTTGTCACAGTCATTAACACAGTTGCTGTCATCCTCGATGGGTAGACGTAAGGTAGCCGTCAAATTATGCCAATGGGATAGAATAGACACTTGAAAAGGAAGGAAAATGATACTTGTTTCAATATAATTTACGAAACAATTTACTTTCCAGGCGGACAACGCGACAAACCTTAGTAAGCTTCATGAGAGGGAAAAAAATCTGTAAATGTTATCTTTAACCTGGTTTATTATACCTTACATAACGTCATCGCTCGTATTCAGGTTCGTGGCACTCAACTTTCTGCGCCATTACTAGCTTTCGATTTGTTTTGCACCGCAGGCAAGAAGAACAAGGGCTGAAAGCCGTTTAAATTAGCTCGACGTACTGTAAAATAAGTAAAAGACGAATAAAAGAGAATTATGGATCTCCCGATAAAAATCATCTCAGATAAAATACCGTCCATTTTTTTGAAGAAATCAGAGATATATAGCACAAGGACTACAAATTTTATTTAAAAGATTATGGTTGAGTATGTTTGAAGAAAATGAATACGTTGAGCTCACCATAATTGCTTAGCACAAGACTTTTCATCAAGGTTTATTTAAACGAATGAAAGCTGTAATGTTAGCAAACAGATAAAAAGTGACACCACAATAAGAACAGAAACTAAAACAACCATAATAGGCCTCCAGATGGCACATGTGCGACCTGTGTATAACGTATTCAGGAAGAGGATAAGTTAATGATTAGGCTCATTACCTTAAAATTAAACAACTTCGGAATATTTAAATGATTTCTTTAAGTTATTTGTTCACCTAGAGGACAATATACTTATTTTTTCAACGGGGAACGGCAGAATGCTAATTTTCCTAGCCTGTCATAATATAAGTTTGTACTGTAAGATTAAAGTTACTATTAAACATATTTTTAACGCGTTTTGTAAACTTCAACCCGTGTGGAGGTACGAAACAATGTCATCGCTTCCCTGTAAGTAATTTGTATTAATTCACAGGTGCACATAGGCTTTACACAGTCAACCTATAAAATGTTGAGAATGACATCACACTAATATTCGACAGAATAGAGCAGAAATATTACATTTGTTTGGATTATCTGAGAATGCCAGTTTATATATATATATATATATATATATATACCGCATTGACTACATAAAAACAAAAGTGTTGCATAACCCAGCGTTTCCTGAATTCTTTCCACATTCTAAAAATATGCCTAAGAGACGGACTTTTTTTCTTACTTTTACGAGTAGCATTTCAAAAACGTTGGTTAGAGCATTTCGTTAAATTCGTAATATTCGCCAAATAAATTAGGTGACAAGACGTACCACGAAGAGGGGGCATGAGAAAATGCACACAAGATTTTAATCAGATGACCTGAATGGAAAAGACTACTGGAAATTGCTGTGTGTGGATGTGAGGACAGTACTAATCGAAAACCCAAGGTTTGATGGTGTGCAATGAATTAATCTGGTTTCAGAAATGGTACTGGGACGGGCTGGTATGGAAAGGTAATTAACCTTTTAGCGTACATGAAAGACTGGTAATTAATTCGCCAGATGAGTGGTTATGAACGTCACAAAGACTCTGATCCATTAAGGTAGTTACAACCTTAGTAAAACACTTCTCCTGCTTTTCGTTTTTGAAACGATTTCTCATTATCGCATAGAATATCCTCAAGTCTTTCAATAAATTATTTACTCATACTCTTCAAATGCTTTCATGTGGGCATAAAGGTGGTGGTTAAGTATATTTTAATAGCAAGATCGGTTTCCAAAGAAACGTTGCAAAAATATTCGCGCCACAGCCCGTTTCAGGTAATGCCCTCTAAAACTGAAAGTTTTGTCTGTCCTATTCAGTTGGGCCCTATATTCCTTAGGCGGAGATGCGTGTCGTAAGATCTGCACCGTCAAAGGCCGCGCAATTTAACTGAAAAGGACTCAGGAGAATCATTAAAATGCACAGCGAGTTTGAACTCTACCGGGCCACAGGAGATCCAAGATAGTTCCAAAATCGGTACATGCCTTAAGCTGCATTTAAACAAAAAAGATTATGAAATGTTAAAAACACTACAAAAATAACTTATTTGAAGTTATCACGGCGACGAGTTTGAATGTGGCTGTCCTCTGGTTTGTTGCGTCATGTAGCCTGGTAGAAGTTACCGACGTTTCAGATATGCTTGCTGCCGCCAACACAATGACGCAAAGACCCAGAAAACTGTCATTTTCGCTACAAAAAATAATCGCATGCCCATATTCACCGACGATGTTCCGTATAATCGTCGTGCATTTTTAAAACTCTTCTGGATTCGTATATTGTCTGTGTCTTTTTCTATCTGTAAAAGTGAAAAAGAAGATTAAAGAGAACATGTAGAGGTCGATTCAGAAGAAAGCGGCGGAGTTCTGAGATGTGATTTAGACCTGCCACTACTGCTGCTTCTCCCTGTCGAGATGAATTTCATTTTACTTTACTCCCCATGACAGCAAGCTGCGTTATATTGAATTTCATCTTACTTTGGCAGGTGGCTTATTACAGTTCAGTCTCCACAGTTCTCATATGAAACATTTAAAGAGAAAAGAACCAATCGAGATAGAATGGTAACAGAATTATATGACATCATTTTACTTAATATTTATTTTCCCAAACATTAGTGTCTCTTTACTCGGGTACCGCCAAACTTTTCTTGGATGACCGGCAACTAGGAGGAGTTCGTAATTTGTAGCAGCACAGTATGAATCTGCCCAAAATTTCGAAACTGAAATAATTAGATTACGACTGTGTTTTTGCATCTTCTGTAACAACTGGCTCAGGTGGATTTGTCGCAAGTATTATCGGACAATTAAAAAGTTAAACATTTACAATTTTATGAATATTCTAAAATTTTCGCAGAAACTTCAAAATCCTTTCGTTGACACCGAGATTCCCGCCAACATAGAGCTGGCCACCTCTGACTTGGCTTACTTGCTACGTTAAGAATAAGATACTGTACACTGAGCTCATTGTAGCTCTGCATAATTTGATTTGTCCAAGTTTATAAATGAATTATTTGAATAAAGATTTTCTTGGATATTATCCATCGTCTAGTAAATAAAATATAAAACGTAAAACGACGTTTCGGAGATAGAGCCTCATCTCCGAAACGTCGTTTTACTTTTTATATTTTTCGTTTTACGTTTTATATTTTATTTACTAGACGATGGATAATATCCAAGAAAATTGTTATTCAAATGACTTATCACCATCGTCAAGAACTTTTAGATTTGATATATAAATGAACTGTTCATGAATCAGAACATTCCTAACAGCACAGAAGTGTGTTAAGTTTAATTACCGCGTTCGTAGACAATGTACAAAAGGGGTTCTCAACCGGGGGCCCGCAGATGTGTTTTGTGCGGATCGCGTAAGTCTGTTACAATAAAGTATGACTTTGTATGACTGAAGGTAATTACCTGATATCAGAAGACATGATTTGTTAATCATATAGATACTTGGTAATACCTGTCGCTGTGAGCAAGAGTCCAACTTAATAAAAAGCGTTAAATCAGGAACTAAGAACACGCGGAGGGACACATTAGAATTGCAACAACAGAAATTAAACTTGACGATGAAAGTCTGACCAAGCAATTACAGTGTGTTCGAACATTCCAGTAATGACTTATTTTGTTAAAGAAACTTATTGAATAGTATGTGACGCAAGGGAATGGAGAAGACAGTAATTTAATGTTATGAACATTGATTTGTAGCCTACGAATGCGTTTGAGCGACCAGAATATATGGACCGATTTATAAATAATTACTGATGTGGAGGTTGCAATAAAGTTTTCACTCCTCCGAGTATTTATAGGTCGATTTTTAGAAGTGTCAAGTTTCTCGATCACAGAATATCCTAAAAGATGTATCTTACTGCGTGCTATTTTGTATATTTTTTCTACTTTAATTAATTTCAGAATGCATTGATTAGATTTTCATGTAAAGGTATTGTCATTAATAGGCATTCAGAACCAACGCCCTTACAGTGCTACGTCCTAGGATCTAGAACCCTCAAATTATAGTAGAAAGTATGTAGCTTTCAATGAAGTCATTTCTCGCAAAACAAAACTCACAAAATAATATTTTAAATCGTATTTTCAACCCTCGAATCTTTACATTTAGCATGAAAAATACGGTACTGCAAAGGAACTGTACTACACAATTATACAGAGATTTTCTTCCTTGCTGACGGCAACAAAATTAAACACAGAAAAATAAACCTGTAAGCAAGATGAAATCGCTAATTGAAAATTCATTCAAACGACGAAGAAGTAATTACAGAAGTTGTTTTATATCAATAATAGAATTAATTTACCAACGACTTATATATTGAAAATTTTTAGCCAAAGAAATTGAAAGTTGTTCTTTTTTGTAGGGCATACTTCCATTTAACTCTTTATATAGCAACAAAATTTCTGTACTTTAATAAATGGGACTTTGTAATACACATCTGGTCCATAATGTTACGTTCCAAAACGTCGCTTTCTTGAATAGTACAATTCTATCTTTTTTAATATTCGTTCCGAACGTTGTCAACAAAAGAAAATCGACTGCTAAAGACATAGCTTACACACCAACCAGGTAACTATAAATTGAACGTAGCAATCCGTTTTGAGAAGCTGGCAGTAGCTCATCTGTTCAAGCTATTCCATGTCCTTTATGTAACTTGAAGATTCATTGGCTTGTTTACAACAGCCCGTCACTGGACCATTTTGTGATCCAGTTCAATCTAGTCCAAATCAACACTCCGCAATCTAAGATCCATTTTGATACCATTGTCTGATCCACGCCTAGGTCTCCCACCCGGTCTCTTACCTCCAGGTTTTCCGACTGAGATTTTAGGCACTTTCCTTGCCTCCTCAAGCTTGTTACATGCTACCTTGATTTAATCACCATATTGGTAGCTGATACGAAGCACAAATTTTGAATATCCTCATTATGCAGTTTTATCCGTACTCTACTTACTTCCTCTCTTCAATAAATGGAGGTAAACGCCTAAGAAGATCACACGAAAACCAAGCCGCTGTATCTCCATTGTACTAACTTTAAAATTTCACCAGTATACACGAGATATTTTCGTGATATTAAATCCCCAATTTCACTGCAATGTTATGTTCGAGGATGCCTCTCTAAACAACCATCTCCACTTACGCTCGGGTTCAGAATACGCAGTTTGGAAGCTTGTGTTATTGAGAATTCCATCACACGCTTATGTTGTTTCCTAGCCGCTTTTGTTCTGACAGCCATTGTAACAGACCCAGCCCATAACAAATTGAGAAATAAAAAAAAATATGTAAAATAATTTGCCAAGAGTCTGCCCTTGTCAGACGTATCTTCTACTCACAACTTTCATTCGAACACTCGTGAAGTCAGACATAATCGAATCATGTAAATTATAATTCTCACCATTTGTTCCTGAAGGTATCTCAATAAAAGTATTACGTTGTCTATCACAAGCTTCGTTTAACATGTTCTTTCCCTTTAAAGACAACCGTCTCATCGGAAGGAGTATCGACAAACACTTAATAATTTATTATAACATTAATGAAAATATATATATACAATGCATTATTCGTAACCACAATAAACCCAATCATTAAATTAATTTAAAATGCACTAGTACTAAGTTTTAAAATACGTTGTTTTTTCCCGAAAATGTGATGAAGTTAAAATATTGGGGACGATAGAAAAAAGTCAAAATTATAATCAAAAGCAATTTAAGAATGTTAAATTCCGGAAATGCTTGTAAACATACTGTTCAGAATATTTCATCGTTTCAAAGTTTCTCTACAATGTTATCTGTTATTTTATATTTAATTGGAACTTCATCTCTGTCCCTAAAAGGATAAACACAGACTGAGGATTATTCAAGGGAAGTCCTGAGGGTGGTATTCAGGCCAAGGAGAGGGGACGCGACTAAAGAATAAAAATGTTCCGTACTGAGAAACTTAATACTTTTTATTTTTTAAGATATCTGATTGAGTCTGTAAAATTAAGGCGAATTAGATGGCAGTGCAGTAGAAAATTTTAGTCACAAAACATGAAAAGAAAATGCCACTCCGGGTCATAGAAATAGTTTAGCTACGTCGTCAATTATTGAAACATAGTTACTGCGTGATACGGTAGGCCTATTTGTTGGTTATTATATTTCTGTTCCGAAGGCTCGCCAGAATGCCACATGCAAATCTTCTCACAAAAATTCAAACCCTCCAGCCTCTAGATTATTAATAGGAGTCGTTGCTCCGCACAGAAAGGCATCGCAATTAGTAATGGGAAGACAATAGCTGGAGTACACAGTCGTATTCTGCATAAATGTAAATGAGGGAATATCTTTGGTAGGAAATAAATGATCTACTGGGACGTGCGTTAAGCTGAATGCTCGCGAAACAGACGAGTCTACATCAGGAACTGGAATAAAAGAATGTCGCTTCAGTATTCGACGTACGACTCAAGAGGCGGCGGGTATTCACACAGCTACATGAATACTTGAAGAATATTTTAAAATAAAATTATATTAACGCAGGTTTTTTCTGCAAGATAGCAGTTTGTTTATATACCGCGTCATATTAAGAAATGGTCTAAATAATGTAACGGAGCAGATCCTTAAGAACGTGAACGTCGCTCAGCTTGTTAAAAAAAATTACTGCCGTGTATGGGCACGAAGGTAGCATTACCATGCCCAAAGGAGCCCCCACTGGTCAATATTCTGAACCAGCTGAATCCAGTCCTCACCCAAAAACCCACATGCATTCAGTAGTATCCTCCCACGTGCTCCTAAGTCTCGCAAGTCCTTTCAGGTTTTCCACACACCTTTTCGCGATCACACTTTTGACTTCTAACATTCTTGTGAGTGGGAAGGAATAATTGCGACCCCGTCAGCATGTCAGCTATTATGGACGTCAAGAAAACCTGTGACTCACGTAGGATGGATGTATGCACCGTTGGAAACCTTACGACCCCTCAGTGAGGAAGTTGTATAGAAAGAATTATGTCGTCTGCATCAACGTCACTTCCTGTCGTTCGTCTGTAGCATCCCATAGGTTGCGAGTAGGAAACCGTAATTGGGTTGTGACTTGATATCATTTGCTTGTAATTGCATCGTGTGCTTTGTCTATTGCCTGCCCTTCTCATCTCACACTGATGCCCTTCCTATGAATATTAAATCACAAGCTACTCTTCTTCAGTCTGACAGAAGATTTATGGCAAGCTTGAGTTTTGCATCGGAAGATTCGATACAACCCAAGTACGGCTAGAATAAATAAATAGATTTTCCTTGTTCTAATTTAGTCATTATATGCAATGTTCCACTTATATTACAAAACGATAGCGCGTTCCAAATAAAAGTAACGATTAATTAATTGCCTGTTTTCTGTAAACGCGCTTCACAGATTAAGGCAAGGTTCTCGTTAAATTATGCCGGTATTTAAAGTGTAAATATTTATTGAACATCATAAGACACAACAACAGAACACACAGTAATTTACAAATAAATTTCTTTTTAATTAAGGTTGTAGTTAATTTGATATCAATTATAATATCAAAATAATGGGGAACGGCTTCATGAATTCGATATTGCGATTGTGTTCGAGGGTATCGTGTGTGGTAGGTAGAGTTTCGTTTTAAACGCAACATCCTGTGTGATACATGGCGTACCTACTCACGGATGGGAAGAACGAGGGTGGATGCCCGGATGTTGCTAATGTACGTCCACGAGATCATTGACTCTGCTTAAGTTACAGAGTCGATCGATCGGCTTATCAAAGATAACCGAAGAAACTGTATCCATGACATTGCATTTGAAATTGAGATGATGAAGTATACGAATCTACGCAAAAGTGACTTATGGCTCACATGAAAATACTTAATTTTCATAGATACAGAGAATCTGTAAAACGAACTATATCCACTGAAAGACACAGCGATTATGTAGAAAAATAAGCTATATCTAAGTACCGGTACTTTTTTGTCTAAACTTACAGTGAAATTGACGTTAGCTTTTAATTTTCCTTCCTGTTATCAGTTTTTGAGATAAGATGACAGTGGTTTTGTAAACTGCGGATAATTTCTTTACTAGGTGAGTGAATCTTCGCTTCTCAAACAATACTATGCTTCGTCGAGATAGTTTTAGTCAGTTTATGAAGAATACTGCAGACTCGACGAAACACATTGATGCGTAAATCGAGCTTGCTATTTCTCGGTAATCGATAACACACTTCGCAAACTGACCAGATCGGTATCTGCACTGGACTGCCAACCCTGTCCATCACTTACGCGGCGCAAAAATATCTCAAAGGATCAATTCGTTTACTTGAGCCTAAGAAAAATTGGTTCCTAATAATCCATTAATTGCAGTTAGGCTGTTGGAACTGACTTTGTATCATTCTATTCCGTGAATTTAACTTACAGCCATTTTCCAAGGGACCAGAGCGCCTTCCAGTGAATACGAAAGTATCAGCAACCACACTCTGGAGTAAGACTTTATTCTTATCTTATTTTAATTTAATTACCATCGGTTTATAAATTAGTCTGAAGTGTTCTTAATATTGTTTTCTTGTCAAGACATTTTATGATTGATTTTACGAAACTATTTACACACGAATGTTGGTCACGAACAATTTTACAAATCGTGTTGTATTTTGTGCGTCGAATCATGCAAACACTGACACTGATGATGGAGTACGAGCTGAAATGCGTTTGTCGTAAATAAATAATATCTAGTGCGAAAGGTTGCTGGAAGAGACGCAGCTGAATAGATACCTCCCAAACTTTTTACCTGAGGATGGAAACGCATGTAGTTTTCCAAAACCTTGCCCAGAAACCCAATTATTTAACTGTAACATCCTATAATCAGAACCCTCTGAACTGGTTATTGAAAAACTTCTCTCCGTATTCCGTTCGTTTCAATTGGTATCAGCTTTAGGTATGAAGGAAGACTGGGGAAAGCAGAGGAAAGAGGAATACTTCCTTCCGTATCCGCGACGGAGCTCCCAACAATACATGTCTGAGAATTTATTAGACAGATTTCCTGGATCTACCTTCCCGAGGTTGGAGAAGCTTCTCTGCTTTTAACCCATGAGCGGTACGTTACCGTCTTCCGTATCCAACGCCTAGCAATTTTGTCTCAAAGTTCACGGTCCTTCCTGTTTTATCTCTGCTCACCCAGTATTTTCCGAAAGAAAAGTGTGATGTTAACAGTGAAAGTGTGTAAGCTGTGTAGACAGAACAGTTGGTACGTAACTCATTAACACAGTGCGTATATAACAGCCCATGTTCTTGTTGGCGAATTTCGCTATTCGCATCCCTCGGGAATACGAAGTTAGGTTTACCTTAATTATGCAATAAACAAGACAAATCGATTGTATATTAGAATCGCCATGAATTCTATTTACATGTTGAACCATTGTTTATGGGACTATAAGAGAAACAAATCCCCTTTAGTAAAATTATTCATTTGCTTTAGCTACAGTGGGGAAGCTTACCACCATTACGTGATGATGAGCTATTGTGTGCTAGAAAGCGCTTCAACTGTCGGTTACTAATACAAATGCCACGTGTTTGTATTACATAGGCAGAGAGGTAGACCAGAAGTCCCGTCACATGAATAATACTGGCCACAGTTATGACTGCGAGCGAAAGGGTCGGCGCAACAGTGTGATATAATCATTCACCTCATTCTCGATTATGTTGATTTACTTTAGAAACATTCAACGCGAAAAAGATAGACATGTTTCTCCGTTAAAAGCGTGTTCAGATCACGTTAAAACTGCGCTTTTTCATAAAATGGATTCAGAACAAATTTATTTCACATTAAATATTTTATGTGGTAAGTACACAATAAATAATTAAACTAGTAATTATTTTTATTATAGATAAATTACAAGACCTTCACACCATTTCAGTTTTCGTCAGTAATAAATGTTCAAACGGAACACCACGATTTTAGTCAACTGCAAGCTGTCGGTTTATAGTTGATGTAGAACACAACGGAATAGCCTTGGAGTTTATTTGAGCCACCGACCCGATAGTAAATCAAGTCTTAAAAAGTATCGAAGCCGAAGGCCCTTAATTTAACATTGTAATATATGCGAAATTAAGTGTGATTTTAAATGTGTGAAGAATCTGCACTATTAATAAAAATATATAATTCTTTATAGTACATTACACTGCATATTAAACACACGCTGAAAGAGGTTACAGCAGTTGCACGTTTGTTTAACAATTATTCTTGTAAAACCTCAATTTTGAATAACAGTTTTTCCGTACAATCACGAATAAAAACATAAAGATATAATATTTTTCGCTCATAACCACTTTATCAATAATCTCACAGAGTTTGCTGACTTCCACTCAGGTCACCTTGCTCATGCAAAGTTATAATTTGTCATTCGCCTATCTTATTTATATCCCTTTCAACGTATTTTTTTAAACTACTCAAATTATAATAATAAAAATCTTTGTTTTTGAACTATCTCACATTTCCGTCTAAATTTCATTCATGTGAGACAGTTCAGTGTAGACGAGTGAACGTCAGATTCAGGTCAGGAAGTGGAATATTGGAGCACTAGAAACTGAAGGGGTCTCAAGTTACAGATTGCATATGGTGGCCTGTATATTGAAATACAAAGTAGAATTTGTAATCATTTCTTAGAAGTCAATCTGCAGTATTTTCCTTTCGGAGGACAAGTTTCCAACAGCGCCAATAGATACGATGCGAAAATATAAGTTTTTTTCTTATTTTAAAATTTATTTATTTATCATCATTATTATTACTGATATTACTGCATCTTATTTTGTGGTATTTAATTTTGTAAGTTTTTTCTGTTTGTTTATTGTTTAATGTTTTATTTAGTATTATTTAATTGAATTATATTAATTAGGTATCGTATATACTTGTGTAATATTATTCATTAAATGAATTGAATTATTATTATTATTAATAATAATATGTACATTTATATGTTTAGTTTCATTTGTTTGATTGTTTTTGTATTTGTAATGTTTTACTTTTATTATTATTGAAACGAATTTAATTATTTATTATATTTTATCCTGTACTCTGGTTTAGTGTTTGGCTGTTATCAAGCACTTAAGTAAATGAATTGAATTGAATTGAATTATTATCATATCATTATTATCAGTGCTTGCTGTCATTGGCTCCTCGCTGCTGGCAAACACTTTAATAAATGATTTGAAATGAATTGAGTTAAATCAACACACAACTCAACCACGTAATATTTCATCTACCGTTTCTGATGTGATCTTCCAAATCTATTTAATGTGCACTGATTCTGGAACCTTCTCAGTACTTCACATTATAGTAAGGAAACAAATAACAATATTCTTTGTTTCGAGTGGTTTGATATTTTCACTTATGTCTAATGGCAGGATTTTTTGAGGCGCGTCAGATTCCACTTGTGGCCTCTAACAACTTTGAACTGATGGCGTTTCTCTTATATCCAACACGAATCCGTTGTTAGGCTCCAACAGGCGAAGCCTCTTTTTTTACACATTTTACGTCGCTTGAAACTACAACACACTCGACGTGATTTCATCAGCGAGCCAATAGACGAACACTTGTTTGTGTGTGTGTTTGTTAAGGGGGGGGGGCGAAAACCGCTCTAATTGTAAACGTAGGTTGGAGAACAAGTGAAGGTACAATTATCGGCAGGGCTTGTGATATCACAAATAACTATGTGGCTCACTCCAAAAGGCAGCTTAAGAGCATTGGTCGGTTACGAAGTTGTAATTAAGTCCTTATGATGTAAGCAGATGCGCATTCACACATTGTATTCTAAAGGTGACCATTTGTTATTTAGGCTATTTCTTTACAAAATGGAGCATTCTCAAAGTCAGTATCATAACCTGGAAGCCTTGAACTGCAATAATTTTGGTTAAATTAAATAACTTTCGTGACCCTTAAATATAATAAACGTCATGGGGAAATTCCGGACAGTAAATTCATTCACTGATTATAAACCTTCAGTGAACATCTAAGTTCAGCTGCAGTAAGGAACTAAGGCCGGATTATGCTAGACTACGAGCATGTGCTATCTGCAGCTGTTAATTCGCAAAGAAATATCCAGAATTTTCGAACTACAGCCTTTCATGATCTCTACGTCTAATTTGTGACAGCTGAACTGAATATCAGTCACTGTCTTTGTGGGAATTTGCTTTCCTATTTAAAAGATCACTTCTTCACATTTAGTTACGGAATGCGGTATTTACTGAACATTTTTTTGAGAGAAAATACGCAAAACGTAATTATGTAGCAAAGCGGACACAAGGTCTAAATGGCACGTGGTGTTTTCAAGAGCATGAATATACCGTTTACTGGTTCGATTACCGATAGGGGCACGCGTGTGAGATATCCGCTTCGTCTAACAAATGGTTCTCTCTCACTCGACCCTTCCGATGGGTCGATATCCGGCTGAACGAGCTCTGTATTAAATTTCTAAAAAAACTGACTCTTTTATAATCAATTCCTAATAGGAAAAAACAGACAACCAGTCCATGACAAGTGGGGTAGAAAATGAAAAATTAATTTTATATTTCTAACATTTGATTTTTACGCATCCGTTGCACTTTAAAGAAATAAATATTCAAAACAATGCTGTAGGCTTATATCAACAGGGCTGAGAATAAAACTTTAGCTCCATTATTTTGGAAAGAGGAAACAGCTGGATGATTTACCGGTTTTGGGGTAAATTAATTGTTACTTTAGAGCCTATATAATACAGAATGTCCCAGAAAGATGTATGCATATTATAATACAAAATATTAGCTTGTAAATCAGTTGCTCACCGGTGTAAACTTCGCCACAAAGCATACGGTATACATTTTTACCAGCTACATTAGTTTCGATAATTAATTAACTGCCAATCCTTATGTAAATGTTTAGTTTATTACATTCATTGAATGTATGTGTACATCTTTTTTTGGTACATCCTATACATAACCTGTAATTTAGGTATGAATTTCGTGGGCAGGAATGGTTTATCAGATAGGATGAACTGACTGAGTGACCTCTATCGTATTTTGACTTGGACTCGCATGTTGCCCACTAATTATCGACGAGACCGAATTGAGTAGGATCTCCCCCGCCACATGACGGAAACGGATCCAGTTTACGAAACGCAGTATTTGGAATCACTTACCGCGACGAATATACATTAAATATTAGAAACTGAGGAGTCTAATCTACATGAAATCTCTGAAAGAAAACGACGGAGCACACATCATTCGTAACTTGTAATGACTTTCCATGCATTGATGTGGCTGACCCATCGTTTTGTGCGTAAGTTGCAGCCTGTTAAAATGAGAGTGTGAAGGAAGGCGAAATGGAGGCAGTAGGTAGATATAAATTGAGGAAAGCGGGTCAAGTGAACCGTGTGACGGACAGTACTGACGTAAGAACAAGGAGTAGATGCCGTTGCAAAAGGTTTGTTTGAAGAACAAGAAACTACTGACGTAGGCGAAGTATAATGGACAGGCGTGTTGCGATTATTCTGGTAACAAAACTGGCAAATATATTACGCTTCTATATAAACTAATGGTGCTTGTAACTGAATGTCAGACAACTTAAAAACTGCAAAGAATATGAAACAATAAATGGTGGCTAAAGTGAAGTCCTCATATATTTGCCTCGCCTTATTTTTTTTGTTTCGCGGCGTTAAGGATTGCATAATGAAATGTAAGTGACGTACGGTGGCTCTAAATATTTTTAATATTATCCCGTATTGTGGGGTGTAAAGGAAAACGAGTACTTGATAGAAATAAACTTTATTCCATTCGACTTTCCCACGTGTTGAAGTTCTTTATGAACAATAAAAAAAAAAATGAAACGCTAGAACGAAGTAATTCAAAAAAAAAAACTTCAGAAATTCTGTGAGAAAAGTGTCAGACTAGTAAATTGGTCTGATGTAATTAGATAAGTGAAATCACGCACTACCAGTCAACTAAAGTGGGAGTGAATTCGCCGGATATTAACGTGTAGGACGGCAAATGTAATCGAGGCTTAAGGTGACTGGCCACAGCGACCGTTAAAGGGCCCAGCTTAACACCTGTCCAATTGGTACCGGGTAGAAAATCCGTACTTCACTTCCCAGAAGCGCAGGGACAATTTGTCCTTTCTCTGAATTATATTTAAGTTCCAATTACAGTAGACATATAAACAGAAAATCAAAATGCCACTGCCACCAAACACAGACAGTGTTACTAGTTAGGTGATTCTGAAAATAGATGGAAAAATGTTTCAGAAATGATTTATTTGTTCTTCGAATATTTAAAAATGCACAGAATGATTCCGTGGATGGTGAACTCTAGAGAATGTGGAGCGATCCTTGCATATTTTAACCTCTGTCCCAGCGTTTATTTTAAGGGATTATATAAAACAACGAAAGACCCTGGGTTGGGACGATTTATCTGCGGGCCGAGATCCGAAATCAGGACCTCCCAAGTACGAAACAAGAGCTTTAATCACTCTACGATGACGTTCAGTAAAACCGGTCACGTCACTTCGGGTAGGCAATAATCATTAATGAGTCAGTACAGGAGAGCAGAGAGCATGACTTGCTCGAAACGTCTGAGTGACAGGAACTGCATGTGCTGGATAACGATTGCCCTTAGCCAGGGGGCTTGGACAAAAGTAATTAGGCCACGTTATTTGATAGCTGCTTTCTGTCCGTGTCTTCTCCATTTCTTTGAGAGTCCGGCTATGGAAACCCTAGCAGCTGAACTAACCGTTTTATCTGAGTTCAGATTATTTCAACCTGTGGTCTGCGGCTCAACGTAGACCAGTCTGGAAATTCCCAAAGTGCAGATAGATAGTATTTGATCTCAAAAGATAAGAAAGTCTAACAGTATACTCGAGAAAACTACATGTCGTGAAGCATAATAATTTTTGTTATTCTCCAAATACAATTAGGTGATCTAGTCCAGGATAAGATGGACAGAACATGTAGCACTCACAGGGATACAGGAAATGTATACAAAATTTTAAGGTAGCCGTCTCCTAGGTTGTAGCGCCAAGTATTCTGGTAGAAGTTTACCGACGTTTCAGAAATCCTTGCTTACACCATCATCAGGGCGATGAGTAAAGCTTATCATTTACTTTACTCATCGCTCTGATGGTGGGGACAACAAGGACCTGTGAAACGTCGGTAAACTTTTATCAGACTGTATGCCGCTACAATCCACAAGACAGCCATCTTCTGATTCGCCACCATGAAAGCCTCAATTCCTACTTAGAGAGAATGTGTCCAAAAATCTTAATCGCTTAGAACAGTGGTATTCAACCTGGGATAAGCCAATACATCTTAGGGGTACGTGAAATTTAATATACACATATATATTATTTTATGATAAACACTGAATAATCAATAATGTAATTTATTTAATTTATTTTAGATGTAGATTATATACTATGTATAACTTGAATTATACACCAACAACTTTGGGGGTACAAAGTTGAAGAGAAATTATATATGGGAGTACACGAACAAAAATGGTTGAATACCACTGGCTTAGAAGACTCTGGCGTGTGAGGATAATGATTCTAAATAAACAGACTGTAAAGGTTTCTCCTGGAGTCATGTCGCTCAGGACAGTGTCCAATAGCGGGCTCTTGTAAACAAGATCGTTCGATTCCAAGAA
Source organism: Zootermopsis nevadensis (assembly GCF_000696155.1). Next base: position 1,870,429 of record NW_019060346.1, on the reverse strand, counting down.
GAGAAATGTAATCACTACGTTAACTGAGGAATTTTGTGGTTTCTTTCAGTCTTTTCTTACCGTTGCCAGGATACTACTCAATTCAAACACACTTCTCCCCAATTTACCATACTAATTATCCTCACAACTCATGCGACGCTACGTCATTTCATTTCTGTTTTATAAAGCACCGTAAATTAATTTACGACTCAGTTAGACTGCAAATATTTAACTCTAAAAGCCCAGTAAATATCCGAGATAAGTAACTATTTGATATCGCCCGTTCTAAAACTGTACTCGCAGGCTAACAGACGTAATCTGAAATCTCCATTTCTGAGTAAATATTTCATTTTGTGCTTGCGGTGAAGTCGACATGAATTCCTTTGAAGCGCGGCACCTTCGTTCGGCTGAAGTCAATTCCCAGAAGGCGGTCCACGATAGAACTTGTTAACAGCAGACACTAAACTAATAATACCTCATTTCTGTGAAAACACACAGGCGTCTTTGCGTTGCGGTCCTTCGATTTTTAACAGTTCATTTCGCCTCCGTATAGAGAACTTGTCGCCCGGAATCAAAGTTAGTTCTCACTTAATAGGAACGTAAGCTTCGTGCATCAAATACTCATTAATGGTCCCATTCTAGACTTTAAATTTCAGCCTCACTCATATGCCTCCCAAAGCTTAATGTCGAGTGTATTTTGTTGGTTTAATGTCTGAACGTAACATGACCTCAGTAACTACAGAACTCTGTTATCATAATCGCATTTCCACTTGGCTTCATGTTATAATATGATGTTCCAACTAACCTTTATCACAGTTCACTGACTACGATGCATCGCATCGCGTGGGAGTCGACGATTGTTTAGAAAAAGCTTCCGGTTCAATATATATTGCAGAGTGAGACAGAAATATGGTGAGAGAATGAGGCAAGAGGATGACAGGTCAAAAGTAAGGAAAACAATTAACGAGACGGAAGATGTGTGATATCGAAGAGAATCTTTTTGAAGTTTAAGCATGCCTTTTTGGTCCTATTCGTACTTGTCAGCAGTCAGCAACGCGCACCACAGCATTTTTAACCTTCTGAACGCGGTTTTCTGCATTTTAAGAAGAAACACCCGGCTTTCAACAAAAAATTAAATAAATCAATAAAATCTTCTTGGGCAATCAGCCGTGTTAACTGGTTACCGTAGTAAACCGACGTTTCGGGAACAAACTCTGTCCCCATCTTCAGGGTTATGATGTGACTGGATCCTCGGAAGTCGCCTGACACAGGCGAGAAGATTTTATTGATTGTACTCGCCGCGAAAGTCTGAAATCCTAAAACATTAGATAATTTGCTTAATTTTACGTTGACAAAAAACGGATATCTGAATAAATAACGAGAAATATATTCTGTCCTCCGCTGTTAAATTAAGCCTCGATTACGTTAAGTGATCTTCCATGTTACTCGCAGGCGAACTCTCGTCTCCCGGGAGTCTGCGAGTCGCAAATTATTGCGCTTGTCTAATTACATCGGGATAGTTCACTAGTCTCGCAATTTTCTTATAAACCTGGTGTTTAAAATTTAAAATGCCACAAGGACTACTTAGGGCGTTTTAATCTGTGCTTCTGTTCTTCGGGAAGATCTTCAAGACTTGAAAAATTCGAAAGGAAAAATTTGGTCGCTTTCAAATTGTAGTTCAAGAACTCACTTTTATCACACACCACAATAGAGGGTAAATTTAAAACGTACTGCCTCTTCCATTTAGCCATCACTAAAAAAATACACAAATATTTCACTCATCTGCTTAATTAAACACAGTGAAATTAATGCCTCTGAGTACATTTACTGACAAATAACGATAAAAGTTTAAACAGTTTAACTTTACTAGCTAGAGAGTAGATTCAGTAAATATCTGGAGATTTTGCTTGCCGTATAATTGCACTAAGTGCTTTTACTTGCTTGAAGTGAATTCGCTGGCGATTAGTGAGTAAAATTACCTAATGTAATTAGGCTTTGCTGCACACAGTAACTGAATATTGCAGACTCTACAAAGCCCTGTGGCAATATGGAGGCAACTGCGCTCCACGTCTTTTTCTGGCGTTTCGTGCAGTTCTGTCCTCAGGTGGACTTCGTAAGTGTATTGACATTTTTTTATATTAATGAGTAACCTAACTTTAGCATTCAAAAGGCAGTCTTTCGAAAGACACTCGTGTAAAATATATAATAATGCCTAAAGCGAAATATTCATCTAGCTCAGGGAAGGGCCGAGTATCCGATCTTGTGAATACAGCAATGAACCTTGGTCTTTCATAAAATTCCGGAAATAGCTTCATCAGTTGAACGGTTATTAGCTTCTGAAGTAGGAGTGCGCTCTGTTGAGTTGGTGCTGCCACATTCTGGAGAGTCGTAGATAGTAAGAACAAATTTCGTCAGGCCTGTAATGATGATCCACAACTACTCGCCATGAAAAATCCCAAGAAGGTAACAAGACGACAGATGACGAGTAAAGAGAGATAATTAGGGCCTTATTTTGTTCATATATTTTAATATTAATCCAAAATCCTGTGAAGACCGAAAAATTTCGAAAATCGTCAGCTGATATTTCAGTTAGGTAGACTCGCTCTATAAACCGAATGCGAAAATTCTGATCACGTGAACAAATTTTTAATAAATGCAGTAAAAAGTGAACAGCCCAGTCCGCTGCGTTGTTACACCGTGTAGTCCTATTGGTAGTTACCAACATTTCTGCCTTTGTCTTCTGGGTACAAGGTAATGCATTCCTTTGAATCGTTTACAACGACCTATAGGGCTACGTGGCGGCATCACCGCCTATAACATGAAAGGTGTTGAAGATTTCTGTCTTCTCGATTGTTGTGCTGTGTAGTCTGGTAGATGTTTACCAACGTTTCAGAGGTCATGCTGCCTCCCTCATCAGGGCGAAGAATCGCCCGTATGACGGCACAACACCCCAGAAGACAGAAATCTTCATACTCATCGCCCTGATGATGGAGGCAGTATGACCTCTGAAACGTTGGTAAACATCTACCAGACTACACAGCACAACAATCGAGAAGACAGAAATCTTCATACTCATCGCCCTGATGATGGAGGCAGTATGACCTCTGAAACGTTGGTAAACATCTACCAGACTACACAGCACAACAATCGAGAAGACAGAAATCTTCATACTCATCGCCCTGATGATGGAGGCAGTATGACCTCTGAAACGTTGGTAAACATCTACCAGACTACACAGCACAACAATCGAGAAGACAGAAATCTTCATACTCATCGCCCTGATGATGGAGGCAGTATGACCTCTGAAACGTTGGTAAACATCTACCAGACTACACAGCACAACAATCGAGAAGACAGAAATCTTCATACTCATCGCCCTGATGATGGAGGCAGTATGACCTCTGAAACGTTGGTAAACATCTACCAGACTACACAGCACAACAATCGAGAAGACAGAAATCTTCATACTCATCGCCCTGATGATGGAGGCAGTATGACCTCTGAAACGTTGGTAAACATCTACCAGACTACACAGCACAACAATCGAGAAGACAGAAATCTTCATACTCATCGCCCTGATGATGGAGGCAGTATGACCTCTGAAACGTTGGTAAACATCTACCAGACTACACAGCACAACAATCGAGAAGACAGAAATCTTCATACTCATCGCCCTGATGATGGAGGCAGTATGACCTCTGAAACGTTGGTAAACATCTACCAGACTACACAGCACAACAATCGAGAAGACAGAAATCTTCATACTCATCGCCCTGATGATGGAGGCAGTATGACCTCTGAAACGTTGGTAAACATCTACCAGACTACACAGCACAACAATCGAGAAGACAGAAATCTTCATACTCATCGCCCTGATGATGGAGGCAGTATGACCTCTGAAACGTTGGTAAACATCTACCAGACTACACAGCACAACAATCGAGAAGACAGAAATCTTCATACTCATCGCCCTGATGATGGAGGCAGTATGACCTCTGAAACGTTGGTAAACATCTACCAGACTACACAGCACAACAATCGAGAAGACAGAAATCTTTATACTCACCGCTGTGAAAACCTCAATTTTATACATGAAAGGTGTTGTGGCCTATTTCAAGTTTATACGTAACGAAGAACTCGGCCAACGAGCGAAATATCAGAAAATCTACAGTAGTGTAAAATCTCACCGCCACTTCATTCGATCAGTTTCTCCTATTTCCGTGCGAGATTAATTTAACCGCCTCTTTTATGGTGCATCTTGATTGAGGTTGGCATTAATTTTACTCTTTTTCCGTTTCAGAATCAGCTACATGGACGCATCACGACCCCGTCAGAGACTCTGCAGGATGAATACACCAGTCTGCTTTCGTTTCATCTTCACGGCAGGATGGCATATTAAAAAGTTGTTCTGAAGTTAACTGTATTCGTTATGATTAACGTTAAAAAGTTTATGCTCCTTGTAAGTTGCTGGACAAGCAGAAGTTGTGGTTCTCTTCATTAGGCCTAATAACTAATTATGATGTCATCGTCTGTATATATTTAGCCTCTTTCTCATAATATCATTGACTCCATGGAACAGGGTTTTGAGAAACTGACACCAGTTAAAGTAACCAAATTTCCCCGCAAGAATGCAAAGATTCGCTACCGCGTTGACAGTCACCCGCTACTGCACGGTGTTCGCCGAAGTCAGTAGCTCTGAGTAACATGAATTAAATTAAATCCGTGGCGTAACAGCTCCAGAGAGCCAAATGTCGTAAGATATTTCTTTATGTTTTAAGAAGCGTTAGCCTCCTTGTCTAACCCCTAAGCTGGATGATCAGCCCTTACTGGTTGTTCGCGTTTGCTTAAACAGCACATTCACAGCTACAAAGGCCACCCTTAACACAGGCTATATCATTTATGCACATCAAAACTTCAGTAAAACTAATTTTGATTTCAAACAGTCTATTTTTGGAAACCTGAACCGACGATCATGATCATCAATATCATCATGAATTATGCAGGAATACGCTTACTTGCCCGTTCCTATACTCTCTTCGTATCACCACCTTCTGTTAGTGTGTGCTTGACCTCTTCACAGCTATGTCTCTATTCCAGTAACTACGTTGTCATTTGCTTGTACGGCCATAACAAAGTTATATTCAGTTAAATAATACAAATTCAACTTCCATGTCTAGAAGTATTTGTGGTCTAAAGGAGGAAGATGTTTTCATGAATACAACAAAGTTTTGCTACTGAGTAATGAAATGTGCGGTGGAGGTTTTTTTTAATTGCTTACAATGACATCGATGTATGTGATTTTCTTAAGTTTTACATTATACACTGTCATAAAACACTGTGTTCTTTTAAATCGATCTATTTAATTAATAATTCAGTAGTTGTGAAAGATGACGCCAGGATGTGTGTTATGAAAAAGAAATGTGACTGTAAAATATGTTAATTTTAAATAGATTACAAGGCGAAACCAAACTGTATTATAATTTCTTACACATGAGAGAGATAAAAATTTTCATAATGTAAATAAGAGTAATTTTAACTACATACTTTGGTAACCGATATTTTTATCTTATATCATCTTGCTAGTTAAAACGTAACAGTACACCAAAACATGCTGTTGCCTGTATATATACTTAACTGTACTGTAATTTAGATTAGATTAAGACACGACTTAATGTTTATTTGATATGTGCATATATTTGTATGTAATTACTGTGACAAAGCTGAACACGTTGCGGTTGAGAGACCAACAGTTTGAACGTTTGGTTATCATCCAATAAACTGCACAGTACTCGGTTAAAATTGTTAGTTTATGCCAGGAACCAATACTGGCTTACAACCAACAAACCAGATTTCATATGTCACTAAAACCAATGTATGGCTCGTGCTGTTGTTTCACACACTTGACATATCTAACTAACATAAAGATAGGTTTTTCAGCTTTAAGTTTAGAACCGCCTATTACTTTACTGTGATTCAGTATTAGTCATCCTGACATATTGAGAAAGTGGCTAAAAATGGTTGTTTTACCAAACAGCTACTTTCACGGTGGTAAGATTTTAGATTTCTGATAATATGGCGTCAATTTCATTGACGTATGTATCTATGTTTCGTGTTTTACTGATGAATGCGTAGCGCTAGGAAGACATCACCATTAAGTAGACAATTATTACTATACAACAAAGTAACGGCAGATACAATGAAAAAGAGTCCTTATGTTAAACACAGAACCTCATCCATCAGTTTCAATGTTGACGTGACACTTGAAGTACTGATATTATTCTGGTTACCTAAGTTATGTTAACAAAAACACTTTTATCAAACAAACGCTTGAGCGTTCTATAACGATTTACAGCATACTCTGTTGCTTGTGTCCACGTTTAGTGTAATGATAGTATTAATATGTACCTTCAGCTATCAAATAAATGTCTGTACAGTAAAGATTTTATAAACGGAAGATATCTGTAAATATAAAAATTATTCCTGAATTGGATTTTATGTAAAGTATTTTTAATGAGAATATATTATGGAAGAATATAACTGCAGTTAGCTTGAATGAAAACTTAAACTGTTTAAGAGTACGAAGATTAATAAACTTGCATATATTTTGTGAGAGTAATGTGTTTTAAAAATGTTAAGACTTTTGTCGAAAAAGTAACTTGCATGTTGTTAATAATAAAAGCTGGTAATCCATGAACTCCGTAATAATACCCTTGTTTCACTGAAGTGTGTGACATTTCATTGCTAGTTTAATTTCGTTTAGTGGTGCATTGTTCATAATGGAAGTAAATATATTTAAGAAGGAATTTTAGCCCCTTCCTGCGCCTAACACAGAACATAGAAAAACTGAATATCCCCTGCCACGCTTTAACGTACTATAGTGATTGATGTCATAGCTTTAAAGTACAGCGAAGCGTAGAACTTTAATTAAGACGTTACGTGAACCAATCTTTTAATTCTGAGGGAAAAGTCTGGAATGTTGTTCAGCCAGTTTTACAGATGAATATCTATTCGACATTATATATGGGATTTGCTGTCATTCATAAAATATTGTTTATTTTATAAAATATTAATTTTCCACAAGCTACTATTACTTCGTATTGCATTTATAAAACGATATGGATTATAAAATGCATATTTGATTATTTTATCCAAAAATACATTTTAAGTTTATTATGTGCGATACTATCCTACATTTTAAGTATTACTTTCATATTTTAGATTGTGTTCTTCTGAGTTATAATGCCTGAAAGTATTACAGGTGGTGAATAATATTTCATCTTCTTGTAACACAATATGATTAGAATAAGTGTTATTCCGTTTACATGATGATTTATTTTACTTAATTATAGCTTAAAT
>NW_019060346.1:1839971-1863081 GCF_000696155.1 Zootermopsis nevadensis | reverse complement strand
TCATCCTCAGGTGGCTATATGTTATGAAAGGTTAAACTGAACTGTATGAAACGTTGTTTTTAAATTAGAATAATAAAAGAGATACTGAACTTCAGTCAAATGACACCTTGAACGTTGGATATTGCATCTATAATGCTTAAGATAAAACAAAAAAATAGTGAAACTTTCGATCAAATCACATCTCAAATGATACATACTGCACCAATAAAGACCCGTAAGTGTGTAATTTACATATTTATAAATTATAGCAATAAGATCAAATAGTATCAGTGTTGATGATGATTCAACCCGTGGAGTTTATTTCAATTAAATTATTCGTCAATTTTTCGTCAGAAATAAATATGAAGCGCAGATCACAACGGTGAGTTTTATGGGTTTTTTTCTGCACGATACTCGAAGAATGTGCAAAGGAATTTGTTGTATAGGTAACGTATTGGCATTGCCGTAGGAGCGCTATTGAGTTATTTGGATCTCTTTTGAAGTGCTTGATTTCAATTTGTCGGTGGCAAAAACACGTATTTTATCGTGAAGCGGATGAGAACAGAAGGAAAATGATAGATTATGTTAGTCACGGTACCTAGTGTCATTTAACGCCCACGCTATTTATACATATATGAAAATTATTTCTCCATGCAAATCATGTTTCTGGATCATGATACCATATACATGTAGGCTACATTTCTCACGTTTCGAATACCCATTTTGTGTCCATCTTCAAGGGAATCGAAACGATAAGAATCACCAACATTTCGGCAATGTAACTTATATTTACACGGTGCATTCAAACAGAAACAAGATCCACATTAGCAATGAACTGCCATGCAAACGTCAAATTTTCTACTTATTATAGGGCTCATTCATATTGATGAAAGACTCTCGGGTTACAAGCCGCGTCAGGTGGCTGAATGGTGAATAAACCATATCTTCTACCAACGTTTCGATACCAATTTCTGTTCTCATCCTCAGGGCTGCTGCATAACAAGTCTGCTCTCGATACGTTGGCAAAAGATATGATTTATTCAGCATTCAGTCACCTGACGCGGCTTGTAACCCGAGAGTCTTTAATCAACTCCAGGCGCCGTAAAAAGCTTCACCTTACTCATTCATATTGTCTCAGTATTAATATTACAAAAATTTAAAAATAGTCCTGTTAGACGTAATTTTAAACAGTTCCTCTCAGAAGGAAATATACAATGTGTGCTAATATATATTATATATAGGCCTATTACTTGCTGAAAGTACGTTAATTGGGATAAAAACTCTATGCTCGAGCCGGGACTTGTAATTGAATTACACAACAGATAAAGTGGCATGGCTTGGTCGTGTACATACCTTTTAATTCGTCTTTTGCCATGTGCCAGCTACAGTAATCACAGCCTGCACATGGATTCATAAAGTCCCTTCTACATTTTGTAGATACGGTTATATTAACTGAGGTATAAAGCTTCTGTTTTAATTTCCATTTGCTGTAATACAACTTCGTGCTCAAATGAGTGCCTCTGTTATTTGTATTTGGAAACATAACTATGCCATAGAGTTCACTATAATTAAAACGTCGTCCTCGTAATCCGTATTTAATGTAACTGTTGCAGTCACAGACGCATTTGAATTTTTATAAATGTAAATAGAAGAAAGAAATACGGGTGGTACAATTCAATTGTGATATTGTGTTGTTTTGTGTATAAGTGTTGCTAGAATTAACAAATGTAAACAATCTCTTGCCTTCTAAAGTGAAGTAAGAACTTGGCACATTGACTCGTGATCATCCAATAACAAAAATATGAATTGCTTGAAACGTACTGTACATTACGAAGACGTACCACATTCATAAGCCTGTACACATGACTAATATATAATAGCATTAATCATGTGACTTGGCCAATCAGAATACCTTATTTCTGAGCCCCGGATTAATTTCTGATTGGTGTCAAGTTCACATGTATTTTTCAAGTTTGTTTGCTATGAAATGTGTATGGGACGTTATAAAAACTAAACAAAAAACATCGTTCTGATTCCACCAATAGGATCCTTTAATTAAATGTGTATTACGTTTATATTTAATAATGGATTGTTATATTTTTAACAGTTGGTTTCATGTCGATTACTAAGAATATATTGCACGAAAACAAAATGTTTTCTTATATTTAAATAATGACCTTTAGAAGAATTCATGTCGCATTCAGAATAATGTTTTGCGTAACTGTGTACTATGAGTGGTTATGTCAGTAAAACCTCAGTAGAGATTAGTCTTACTTCTGTGCTTTATGAAGGTGTCACCCTATGTAAGAGGAAAATATTTGTATTGAAGTCTTTGTAAGTAATCAACTAATAGCCTATATGTATTGGACATATTCAATTGTATGACATGTACTGATTAAAATAAAACGCTTGAGACATTATTTTAATTTCTGTTATATACAAACCTGATTCTATAACGACTGTCATACTAGGGAAATATAAATGTAAATAATGATAATTAAGAAACTAATTTAGTGGATCAGAGTCATTCTTGACAAAGTGATTGGTTCTCAGCTGGTCTGGAATTTTCCGCCATTTGTGGTGTCCCGTGTTTCATAACTGTGCTCATAAGAACCCGACGCAGATCTCCATCCTGAGTGTCAAATTCAGTCCACATCCTTCATATATTTCCATTACATCCATTTAATATCCCACCATCTACACCACCGTTTGTTCCCTCAGGTTTCCCTACTAAAAAACGTGCGTTTTATCTCTCCAGCGGTTGCAACACGTCCTGCCCATCTCATCGTCCTTTATTCATCTCCATAATACTACATCCCTGTTACTTTCTATTCCTATAACAGAAAAATTCTCAGCTTCCCAAACTCCTCTACCTACGTCCGTTCCTTGGGGTTACAGATCAAATTTCACACCCATATACAACTAGAACATTATATGTCGAGATTGTTGTTCTGCATTGTGACGCCATGCGGCCACGTAGACAAACACTAACTATTCGGAGAAACATACTGTCTCCATCTTCAGGGTTAGCTATCTACCTACGTAACCAGACGTTGTCACAACCCAGAACAACATCGACACCTTCACCGCTGTGAAAACCTTATATCTAACACAGAAACATTACAAATCTTAAAGTCTTACAGTTTAAATGGGAAGAAACAATGTCAGAATTGAAAAGTGAATGTAATCTGCTCTTAACGGCTTAAATGCAAATGTAGTTTTCTCACGTCTATGAAGATTCCATTCGGGAAAAATTCGTTTTCCAATCCAACACCGTGGCATAAAACAAGGAGAGAGTTTCAAATATTTATTTAAAAGAACATGACAACTCAATCCAACTCATAAGTGGTTCTGCAATTCAAACGCTCTAGAACAAAGCGCACATTCTATTATAAAAATTAAATTAATAGCTCAATCTATTTTTGATCATAAAGTTGATTGACTGGTAAATACCAGCAGTGCCAAAACTGACGGGTAATTTTATGTTTTGCATTGTACATTGGACGTCCATTCAATGCAGATCCGTAACCGTCATGACCTTTTAACAAGTACTGAATTCAACTATAAAGTCCTAAAATTTTTCGACATTTCTAGAGGCGTTGTTGTTTTAAAACCACTCCATCGCACTGGAATGGAAGTGCTGATTCATTCCGAAGCCCTACTCTCATTTCCGTAACAGCAATTATTATTCTCGCAAAAAAAGCCAAGAGTGTGTAATATAATCTTCGAATCACTCTTGTATACATTAACTTCACTTATCCTACAGACTATGTTAGGTGGGCCCCTTGTCACTTTATCAAGGCACGTTCTCAGGCTGTGGATGGAGGACTCCAAATATAGAGGGTAACTGCGAATATATTCTATAAGCAGAGGCGGAGAGCAGACAAGGGATGATCCTCCAGCTTGGAGGTTGAGTGGGGTCTAACCAGTTCTTGCCGTAAAAGCAGAATGTTACAAAATGTGATATACGACATCGGACTTGGAAGGAATCTTTGGCACGGCGTAAGCGACGGAAAACAGACGTGACTTATGAAACATGAAATGTCAAGACCGTCTGCAAGGCAGGATCTTTGAAATTAGTATCAAGATAATTAGGGAATTACGAGTTACCTTCAGCTGAGTACAGAACCCTGATGGGATAAAGGTAGCATTGCACCAACTATATATTTTTCTCAGGAAATGAGGATGGGCACTACTGTACAATGAGCGGTTGTGAGAGGAGAGTTGGTTAGAGATGGGATATGAAATTGCGTTATCTACCAAGGGAAAGTTGCTCATATTATTGTTTTAAATATGCATACGTCAACACAGGCTGAAAGCCATGTTACAAGGGACGTGCGTCGCTGATGATGGAGGCAGTAAGGTCCTGGTCATATGACCTTGACTTATATATGTGCATCATTTTGACATGAGTATGGACAATCAGCTATTTGTCGTTCAACAAATATAAGCATGATAATATATGACCTTGAGAATTTTAAAGACCCGTATCTGGGAAATTAGTGGGCCGATTTTGTCGTGACTTTCGTATGACCTTGACCTATACGTGGGTTCATTTTGACCCGAGTATGGTCAAACAGGTATTCATCTTTTGGCAGAAAAAAGTGTTAAAAATATGACCTTGAGAATTTCAATTATCAATGTATGGGAAACTAGGGGGCCGATATTGTTGTGACTAACATATGTCCTTTTCCTTTACCTGACCACATTCTGACATGAGTATGGTTAACCAGGTATTCATCGTTTGGCAGTAAATTAGCGTGGAACATATGACCTTGAGAATTTCAAAGACCTCTCTGGCACATAACCTAATCTAATTCAAAACACACATCACACATGACCTAAACTAAACTAATCTAAACCATTCCAACTTAACCAAAATCACCCTAACATAAAGTAACATGACACTACCGAACATAACCTAACCTAACAACCTAACCTAACCTAACCTAACCCAACATAACAATCTATCACAACACAGTGTGGGCCCTGATTATATATTGCGACCTATACATGACCTTGACATATCCATGACTTCTAAATGTTGTCTGCAATGACGCTCAGATACGTACAGTTCTCTATGTATATGTGTGAGAAAATTGTAATAAGAATGACCTTGAAAATGTTTGAGGACTCTTATTCTCAAACAGTTTTTGCAATCTTGTCGTGGTCTTGCCACGTCCTTGATCCATCCCTGACCTCTTTTTAACATGAGTATGGTCAACCGGGTATTTACGGTTTGGAGGAAATAAGCGTAAAAATATATAACCTTGAGAATTAGAAAGATCTGTATCTCGCAAACTATTCGACCGATCTCGTTGTGACTACCATATGACCTTGACCTTTCTATGTGCATCAATTTGACATGAGTACGGATAATCAGCAATTTGTCGTTCAGCAGATATAAGCATGATAATATATGACCTTGAGAATTTTCAAGATCTGTATCTCGCAAACATTTTGGCCGATCTTCTTGTATCTACCATATTATCTTGAACTATACATGGCCTCATTTTGACATGAGTATGGTTAACGAGCTGTTTACCGTTTGGCAGATATAAGCACGATAACAAATGACCTTGAGAATTTCAAAGACCTCTCTGGCACATAACCTAATCTAATTCAAAACACACATCACACATGACCTAAACTAAACTAATCTAAACCATTCCAACTTAACCAAAATCACCCTAACATAAAGTAACATGACACTACCGAACATAACCTAACCTAACACAACCTAACCTAACCTAACCTAACCCAACATAACAATCTATCACAACACAGTGTGGGCCCTGATTATATATTGCGACCTATACATGACCTTGACATATCCATGACTTCTAAATGTTGTCTGCAATGACGCTCAGATACGTACAGTTCTCTATGTATATGTGTGAGAAAATTGTAATAAGAATGACCTTGAAAATGTTTGAGGACTCTTATTCTCAAACAGTTTTTGCAATCTTGTCGTGGTCTTGCCACGTCCTTGATCCATCCCTGACCTCTTTTTAACATGAGTATGGTCAACCGGGTATTTACGGTTTGGAGGAAATAAGCGTAAAAATATATAACCTTGAGAATTAGAAAGATCTGTATCTCGCAAACTATTCGACCGATCTCGTTGTGACTACCATATGACCTTGACCTTTCTATGTGCATCAATTTGACATGAGTACGGATAATCAGCAATTTGTCGTTCAGCAGATATAAGCATGATAATATATGACCTTGAGAATTTTCAAGATCTGTATCTCGCAAACATTTTGGCCGATCTTCTTGTATCTACCATATTATCTTGAACTATACATGGCCTCATTTTGACATGAGTATGGTTAACGAGCTGTTTACCGTTTGGCAGATATAAGCACGATAACAAATGACCTTGAGAATTTCAAAGACCTGTATATGGGAAACTAGTGGGCCAATCTTGTCGTGACTTCCTTAAGACCTTGACCTATACATGGACTCTTTTTTACATGAGGATGGGAAACCAGGTATTTACGGTTTGGCAGAAATAAGAGTGGTAAAATATGACCTTTAGAATTTCCATGACCAATATCTGGGAAATTATTGGGCCGATCCTATAGTGACTACCATAACACCTTTGTCTTTTAGCTGACCTCATTTTAACACAAGTGCAGTCAACCAAGTTTTCACCGTTTGGCAGAAATAAGTGTGAAATATTTGACCTTGAAAATTTCAAAGACCAACATCTGGGAAACTATTGTGCCGTTCCTGTTGTGTCTAACATAAGACCTTCTCACTTACCTGACCTCATTTTGACATGAGTATGGTCAACCGGGTATTCACCGTTTTGCAGAAATAAGCGTGAAAATATATGACCTTGAGAATTTCAATGACCAATACCTGGGAAATTATTGGGCCGATTTTGTCGTCACTTCCGTATGGACTTAACCTTTACGTGACCTCATTCTAGCATCAGTATGTTCAACCAAGGATTTACGATTTAGCAGAAATAAGCTAGAAGAGATATGACCTTGAGAATTTTAAAGATCTGTACGTGGCAAACTATTGGGCAGATCTCGTCGTGACTTCCACATAAACTTGTACATTTCCTGACCTCATTTTGACATGAGTATAGTCAACCAGGTATTAAAGGTTTGGCAGAAATAAGCGTCAAAATATATGACCTTGATAATTTTAAAGTACTCACTCTGGTTCGTAACTTATTCTAATCCAACACACTTATCTGATCTGACACAAAATAATCTAAACTAATCTAACTTAACCAAAACACCCTAACATAAAGTAACATAACCCTACCTAACCTTGGGAATTTTAAAGACCCGTATCCCTCAAACTATTGGGCCGATCTTGTCGTGAACTTGACATGACGTTACACACGGAAATACTAAATCTAATTCAACACATACTGATCTGATTCGACATAAACTAAACTATTCTAAATTAATTTAACTTAACACTAAGCACCCTATTATAACGTAAGTTAGCCCTACTTAACCAAACCAAATCTAACCTAGACCAACGTATCCTAACCTTCCGATCATCCTCAGGTGGCTATATGTTATGAAAGGTTAAACTGAACTGTATGAAACGTTGTTTTTAAATTAGAATAATAAAAGAGATACTGAACTTCAGTCAAATGACACCTTGAACGTTGGATATTGCATCTATAATGCTTAAGATAAAACAAAAAAATAGTGAAACTTTCGATCAAATCACATCTCAAATGATACATACTGCACCAATAAAGACCCGTAAGTGTGTAATTTACATATTTATAAATTATAGCAATAAGATCAAATAGTATCAGTGTTGATGATGATTCAACCCGTGGAGTTTATTTCAATTAAATTATTCGTCAATTTTTCGTCAGAAATAAATATGAAGCGCAGATCACAACGGTGAGTTTTATGGGTTTTTTTCTGCACGATACTCGAAGAATGTGCAAAGGAATTTGTTGTATAGGTAACGTATTGGCATTGCCGTAGGAGCGCTATTGAGTTATTTGGATCTCTTTTGAAGTGCTTGATTTCAATTTGTCGGTGGCAAAAACACGTATTTTATCGTGAAGCGGATGAGAACAGAAGGAAAATGATAGATTATGTTAGTCACGGTACCTAGTGTCATTTAACGCCCACGCTATTTATACATATATGAAAATTATTTCTCCATGCAAATCATGTTTCTGGATCATGATACCATATACATGTAGGCTACATTTCTCACGTTTCGAATACCCATTTTGTGTCCATCTTCAAGGGAATCGAAACGATAAGAATCACCAACATTTCGGCAATGTAACTTATATTTACACGGTGCATTCAAACAGAAACAAGATCCACATTAGCAATGAACTGCCATGCAAACGTCAAATTTTCTACTTATTATAGGGCTCATTCATATTGATGAAAGACTCTCGGGTTACAAGCCGCGTCAGGTGGCTGAATGGTGAATAAACCATATCTTCTACCAACGTTTCGATACCAATTTCTGTTCTCATCCTCAGGGCTGCTGCATAACAAGTCTGCTCTCGATACGTTGGCAAAAGATATGATTTATTCAGCATTCAGTCACCTGACGCGGCTTGTAACCCGAGAGTCTTTAATCAACTCCAGGCGCCGTAAAAAGCTTCACCTTACTCATTCATATTGTCTCAGTATTAATATTACAAAAATTTAAAAATAGTCCTGTTAGACGTAATTTTAAACAGTTCCTCTCAGAAGGAAATATACAATGTGTGCTAATATATATTATATATAGGCCTATTACTTGCTGAAAGTACGTTAATTGGGATAAAAACTCTATGCTCGAGCCGGGACTTGTAATTGAATTACACAACAGATAAAGTGGCATGGCTTGGTCGTGTACATACCTTTTAATTCGTCTTTTGCCATGTGCCAGCTACAGTAATCACAGCCTGCACATGGATTCATAAAGTCCCTTCTACATTTTGTAGATACGGTTATATTAACTGAGGTATAAAGCTTCTGTTTTAATTTCCATTTGCTGTAATACAACTTCGTGCTCAAATGAGTGCCTCTGTTATTTGTATTTGGAAACATAACTATGCCATAGAGTTCACTATAATTAAAACGTCGTCCTCGTAATCCGTATTTAATGTAACTGTTGCAGTCACAGACGCATTTGAATTTTTATAAATGTAAATAGAAGAAAGAAATACGGGTGGTACAATTCAATTGTGATATTGTGTTGTTTTGTGTATAAGTGTTGCTAGAATTAACAAATGTAAACAATCTCTTGCCTTCTAAAGTGAAGTAAGAACTTGGCACATTGACTCGTGATCATCCAATAACAAAAATATGAATTGCTTGAAACGTACTGTACATTACGAAGACGTACCACATTCATAAGCCTGTACACATGACTAATATATAATAGCATTAATCATGTGACTTGGCCAATCAGAATACCTTATTTCTGAGCCCCGGATTAATTTCTGATTGGTGTCAAGTTCACATGTATTTTTCAAGTTTGTTTGCTATGAAATGTGTATGGGACGTTATAAAAACTAAACAAAAAACATCGTTCTGATTCCACCAATAGGATCCTTTAATTAAATGTGTATTACGTTTATATTTAATAATGGATTGTTATATTTTTAACAGTTGGTTTCATGTCGATTACTAAGAATATATTGCACGAAAACAAAATGTTTTCTTATATTTAAATAATGACCTTTAGAAGAATTCATGTCGCATTCAGAATAATGTTTTGCGTAACTGTGTACTATGAGTGGTTATGTCAGTAAAACCTCAGTAGAGATTAGTCTTACTTCTGTGCTTTATGAAGGTGTCACCCTATGTAAGAGGAAAATATTTGTATTGAAGTCTTTGTAAGTAATCAACTAATAGCCTATATGTATTGGACATATTCAATTGTATGACATGTACTGATTAAAATAAAACGCTTGAGACATTATTTTAATTTCTGTTATATACAAACCTGATTCTATAACGACTGTCATACTAGGGAAATATAAATGTAAATAATGATAATTAAGAAACTAATTTAGTGGATCAGAGTCATTCTTGACAAAGTGATTGGTTCTCAGCTGGTCTGGAATTTTCCGCCATTTGTGGTGTCCCGTGTTTCATAACTGTGCTCATAAGAACCCGACGCAGATCTCCATCCTGAGTGTCAAATTCAGTCCACATCCTTCATATATTTCCATTACATCCATTTAATATCCCACCATCTACACCACCGTTTGTTCCCTCAGGTTTCCCTACTAAAAAACGTGCGTTTTATCTCTCCAGCGGTTGCAACACGTCCTGCCCATCTCATCGTCCTTTATTCATCTCCATAATACTACATCCCTGTTACTTTCTATTCCTATAACAGAAAAATTCTCAGCTTCCCAAACTCCTCTACCTACGTCCGTTCCTTGGGGTTACAGATCAAATTTCACACCCATATACAACTAGAACATTATATGTCGAGATTGTTGTTCTGCATTGTGACGCCATGCGGCCACGTAGACAAACACTAACTATTCGGAGAAACATACTGTCTCCATCTTCAGGGTTAGCTATCTACCTACGTAACCAGACGTTGTCACAACCCAGAACAACATCGACACCTTCACCGCTGTGAAAACCTTATATCTAACACAGAAACATTACAAATCTTAAAGTCTTACAGTTTAAATGGGAAGAAACAATGTCAGAATTGAAAAGTGAATGTAATCTGCTCTTAACGGCTTAAATGCAAATGTAGTTTTCTCACGTCTATGAAGATTCCATTCGGGAAAAATTCGTTTTCCAATCCAACACCGTGGCATAAAACAAGGAGAGAGTTTCAAATATTTATTTAAAAGAACATGACAACTCAATCCAACTCATAAGTGGTTCTGCAATTCAAACGCTCTAGAACAAAGCGCACATTCTATTATAAAAATTAAATTAATAGCTCAATCTATTTTTGATCATAAAGTTGATTGACTGGTAAATACCAGCAGTGCCAAAACTGACGGGTAATTTTATGTTTTGCATTGTACATTGGACGTCCATTCAATGCAGATCCGTAACCGTCATGACCTTTTAACAAGTACTGAATTCAACTATAAAGTCCTAAAATTTTTCGACATTTCTAGAGGCGTTGTTGTTTTAAAACCACTCCATCGCACTGGAATGGAAGTGCTGATTCATTCCGAAGCCCTACTCTCATTTCCGTAACAGCAATTATTATTCTCGCAAAAAAAGCCAAGAGTGTGTAATATAATCTTCGAATCACTCTTGTATACATTAACTTCACTTATCCTACAGACTATGTTAGGTGGGCCCCTTGTCACTTTATCAAGGCACGTTCTCAGGCTGTGGATGGAGGACTCCAAATATAGAGGGTAACTGCGAATATATTCTATAAGCAGAGGCGGAGAGCAGACAAGGGATGATCCTCCAGCTTGGAGGTTGAGTGGGGTCTAACCAGTTCTTGCCGTAAAAGCAGAATGTTACAAAATGTGATATACGACATCGGACTTGGAAGGAATCTTTGGCACGGCGTAAGCGACGGAAAACAGACGTGACTTATGAAACATGAAATGTCAAGACCGTCTGCAAGGCAGGATCTTTGAAATTAGTATCAAGATAATTAGGGAATTACGAGTTACCTTCAGCTGAGTACAGAACCCTGATGGGATAAAGGTAGCATTGCACCAACTATATATTTTTCTCAGGAAATGAGGATGGGCACTACTGTACAATGAGCGGTTGTGAGAGGAGAGTTGGTTAGAGATGGGATATGAAATTGCGTTATCTACCAAGGGAAAGTTGCTCATATTATTGTTTTAAATATGCATACGTCAACACAGGCTGAAAGCCATGTTACAAGGGACGTGCGTCGCTGATGATGGAGGCAGTAAGGTCCTGGTCATATGACCTTGACTTATATATGTGCATCATTTTGACATGAGTATGGACAATCAGCTATTTGTCGTTCAACAAATATAAGCATGATAATATATGACCTTGAGAATTTTAAAGACCCGTATCTGGGAAATTAGTGGGCCGATTTTGTCGTGACTTTCGTATGACCTTGACCTATACGTGGGTTCATTTTGACCCGAGTATGGTCAAACAGGTATTCATCTTTTGGCAGAAAAAAGTGTTAAAAATATGACCTTGAGAATTTCAATTATCAATGTATGGGAAACTAGGGGGCCGATATTGTTGTGACTAACATATGTCCTTTTCCTTTACCTGACCACATTCTGACATGAGTATGGTTAACCAGGTATTCATCGTTTGGCAGTAAATTAGCGTGGAACATATGACCTTGAGAATTTCAAAGACCTCTCTGGCACATAACCTAATCTAATTCAAAACACACATCACACATGACCTAAACTAAACTAATCTAAACCATTCCAACTTAACCAAAATCACCCTAACATAAAGTAACATGACACTACCGAACATAACCTAACCTAACAACCTAACCTAACCTAACCTAACCCAACATAACAATCTATCACAACACAGTGTGGGCCCTGATTATATATTGCGACCTATACATGACCTTGACATATCCATGACTTCTAAATGTTGTCTGCAATGACGCTCAGATACGTACAGTTCTCTATGTATATGTGTGAGAAAATTGTAATAAGAATGACCTTGAAAATGTTTGAGGACTCTTATTCTCAAACAGTTTTTGCAATCTTGTCGTGGTCTTGCCACGTCCTTGATCCATCCCTGACCTCTTTTTAACATGAGTATGGTCAACCGGGTATTTACGGTTTGGAGGAAATAAGCGTAAAAATATATAACCTTGAGAATTAGAAAGATCTGTATCTCGCAAACTATTCGACCGATCTCGTTGTGACTACCATATGACCTTGACCTTTCTATGTGCATCAATTTGACATGAGTACGGATAATCAGCAATTTGTCGTTCAGCAGATATAAGCATGATAATATATGACCTTGAGAATTTTCAAGATCTGTATCTCGCAAACATTTTGGCCGATCTTCTTGTATCTACCATATTATCTTGAACTATACATGGCCTCATTTTGACATGAGTATGGTTAACGAGCTGTTTACCGTTTGGCAGATATAAGCACGATAACAAATGACCTTGAGAATTTCAAAGACCTGTATATGGGAAACTAGTGGGCCAATCTTGTCGTGACTTCCTTAAGACCTTGACCTATACATGGACTCTTTTTTACATGAGGATGGGAAACCAGGTATTTACGGTTTGGCAGAAATAAGAGTGGTAAAATATGACCTTTAGAATTTCCATGACCAATATCTGGGAAATTATTGGGCCGATCCTATAGTGACTACCATAACACCTTTGTCTTTTAGCTGACCTCATTTTAACACAAGTGCAGTCAACCAAGTTTTCACCGTTTGGCAGAAATAAGTGTGAAATATTTGACCTTGAAAATTTCAAAGACCAACATCTGGGAAACTATTGTGCCGTTCCTGTTGTGTCTAACATAAGACCTTCTCACTTACCTGACCTCATTTTGACATGAGTATGGTCAACCGGGTATTCACCGTTTTGCAGAAATAAGCGTGAAAATATATGACCTTGAGAATTTCAATGACCAATACCTGGGAAATTATTGGGCCGATTTTGTCGTCACTTCCGTATGGACTTAACCTTTACGTGACCTCATTCTAGCATCAGTATGTTCAACCAAGGATTTACGATTTAGCAGAAATAAGCTAGAAGAGATATGACCTTGAGAATTTTAAAGATCTGTACGTGGCAAACTATTGGGCAGATCTCGTCGTGACTTCCACATAAACTTGTACATTTCCTGACCTCATTTTGACATGAGTATAGTCAACCAGGTATTAAAGGTTTGGCAGAAATAAGCGTCAAAATATATGACCTTGATAATTTTAAAGTACTCACTCTGGTTCGTAACTTATTCTAATCCAACACACTTATCTGATCTGACACAAAATAATCTAAACTAATCTAACTTAACCAAAACACCCTAACATAAAGTAACATAACCCTACCTAACCTTGGGAATTTTAAAGACCCGTATCCCTCAAACTATTGGGCCGATCTTGTCGTGAACTTGACATGACGTTACACACGGAAATACTAAATCTAATTCAACACATACTGATCTGATTCGACATAAACTAAACTATTCTAAATTAATTTAACTTAACACTAAGCACCCTATTATAACGTAAGTTAGCCCTACTTAACCAAACCAAATCTAACCTAGACCAACGTATCCTAACCTAACCTAACCTAACCCAAAATAACTCAACCTAACCCAACCTAACCGAAACCAAACTAACCTAACCTAACGTAATCTATCCCAAAACAATTTGGGCACTGAGTATACATTTCGACATATACATGACCTTCACATATCCATGACCTCTAAATGATGCGTGCAATGCCCTTCAGATCCATACAGTTCTCTATGTACGAGGGTCGCTCATTAAATAATTTCCAACATGTTTTTTCTCAGCCAATAACGAAGATAGGAAAGTGTACTTTTACATGCTTGAAATTTGATGTTCCCCGCGTTCGTGTACGGAGTTTCAAATTATTCCAACAGATGGCGGAGCTGTAGTGACCTGTTAAATTGGCGTCTGTGAATGACTCTCGTTACAAACAATGAGCTGTAATTGAATACTTTTTTGCGGAAAAAGAAACTATGGTGAACGTTCATAAACGTTTGTATGCTGTTTATGGAAGCTGTGCAGTCGATAGGAGCACCGTTGGTCGCTGGGCTAAGAGAGTTAAAGCTTCAGGAAGTGAAGAAACCGTGCTCCATGATCTGCCGCGCTCTGGACGTCCTGCCACAGCCACCACTCCAGACATGTTGAACCGCGCGGATGCCATTATTCGTGAGGATCGGCGCATCACAACTCGACAATTGGCCCAAGAGCTTTCAGTCAGCAATGGAAGTGTGATTGCAATTATCCGGGCTCTCGGATATTCGAAGGTGTGCGAAGATGGGTTCCACGAAGTCTCACAGCAGACCACATGTTTCAAAGGAAAACAATTTCTTCCGAATTGTTGGAGCGTTTTGACGCTGAGGGATCATCACAGGTGACGAAACCTGGATACACCACTTTGAGCCGGAGACAAAAAGGCAGTCAATGGAGTGGCATCATCCTCAATCACCGAGAAAGAAGAAATTCAAGACAACTCCCTCCGCCGGAAATGTCATGATGACTGTCTTTTGGGACGGTGATGGGGTTATTCTTGTGGATGTGATGCCAAGAGGTGCGACCATCAATTCAGACGCATACATCAGGTCTCTGAAAACCCTCAAGAAGCGTTTCCGACGAGTTTGTCCTCACAAGCATCCAGCAGAAATTTTGCTCCTGCACGACAAAGCACGCCCTCACACAAGTCTGAGAACCCGGGAAGAAATCACCAAATTGTGTTGGACGGTGCTGCCCCATCGAACCTGCAGTCCAGATCTGGCACCCTCCGATTTCCATCTCTTTGGTCCACTTAAAGATGCTATCCGCGGAACAGGGTTTGAAGATGACGAGAGCGTGATTCAAGCAGTGAGGACATGGCTACGTGCACTTGTTCCACGCTGGCGTAAAACCGTACAAGTTGATGGGGACTATGTAGAAAAATAGTATGTGTAAAGGAAACATTAATTTATATTGTCACTAAATTTCAGCCATCTTGAATAAATATATTCTGAAGAAAAAATGTGGGGCATTATTTAATGAGCGACCCACGTATTTATAGGATAATTCACATCAAAGTCAGAACGATTTATTAAATAACCAGATGAACAGTTAGCAACTTTCTGAGTATTTAATATAAGTCCCTTAACTTCGCGTTCTTAATTAACAATTCTCTGAAATGTTGATCGACGAAAAACTTTCGAACAGAAAGCAATATCTTAAGAGCCTACACTTTGTATACAATACTATGAAATGGGTAAACACAGCAGAAAAAATATTCCGTTTGTCAATGTGTTTATTGTCTTACATCAAAGCAGCCTACTCAGTAGCAGAACAGAAATATAAATTTTTCGAGGAAACAGAACACGATGATGACTCCCCATACTACTGTGTAGTTAAATGTTTAGCAATACACTTTGAAAAGCACAGTGACTTAACACTCCACGTCACAAGAAGAAAATCGTTATAAGGTATTTTCTGCCTGTGAGCTATTACAGTTCGATGTGGGTTTCCATTCTTGGTCTGACATAAATATGAACTAATACAAAATATTTTTAATTAGAATGGAATACTCCGGTAAAATTACGCTCAAAGTAGCTTATAAAATATTATTTGAGCAGCAAAATCGATGGTAAAATATGGTTGGGAGTCTTGAAAAATACATAAACTGACAGCAACAGTAGAAATAAGGACCTTTTTTGTGATACGCCCGAACATACGTGGTTTAACAAAAAATAATAATGATGAAACATATGAAGAAGTTAATATCGACAATATTGTTTAAAGCGTTACTACGTAGGTACAGTAACGTAAAGAAAATTATGTATTTGAAATGGGCGAAGACAGGCGGCCAACAATAGCATAATTATAAACCTACAGGACGAAAAGTGAGCTGAATTCGAAGGAGAAGTTGGGAGCAAACTTTGAGGCCAGCATAGGATCTACGTTGCTCAACTCATAAGGGTGAAGAAGAATTAACAAAAGACGAATAAGTGTTTCCGATATGGGATCAGACCTAACCAAATGCTATAGCATTCGATTGGGCGCCCAGAAGATTAGCACTGAAATTCTGCCACAGTATTTTTAGTCAAATACAAGAAATAGTAACATGCATCTTAACTAAATGTTATAGCAGAACCAAATATTTCAGGACCATTATTATTAAAGCCCAATCTGGATATTATTGCGAACTCTCTAAGTAACATCTATCTTAATGGCAGGCTACCTGTTATTTCTTACGAGTCTTTCAGGTGAATGTTTCCTAAGAGGTGTCCTCGCCAACATTCTACTTATATCCACTTATAGTCTCCCCCACCCTAGCTACATGCCGAACCCATCGTGACCTCTCCTTAACTTCACCATTCTACTACCACAGTGCGACTTTTGGCTCATAAATCTCGAAGTTCCGCGAATTTTTCATTTTGCAACAGCCTTAATGCGCCAGATTTTCTAAACACAATAACAAAAATTCACCTACGCATCCCACTTTATAGGTACTGTGTTATATATTCCTATACAATTTTTTTAAATGGATCCTGAGAGGACTCGATCATTCATGATGATCTAACTTCTTTCAGTTACTTGTGATCAATGAAGACGAATGACAGCAGCGGTGAGTGCAGTGATGAATGGGGCGTTGAAACCAGATAAAGACGGTGATGCATGGCCCTCTCATATAGAAAAGATGGCGACATCATGAGGCTATCCCAAAAGCGAGACCACTCAGGCAGCAACTGACAAAATACTTCATCCCCAGTTCGAAGTATCGACATAAAAATTCTGCCACATCGATCAGTATGCTTAAAAGTATAGAGTGATATAGGAAGACGCACAAAGTGTTATTAGGGCTTATTTGTTGTGTGGTTCTTCACTTTTCATCCAAATGTTAATTTTGAATTCCTGCGTACTGCCAAATGCATTTGAATGAACGGAGCTAACTCCACAACGTATAAAGCTGCGTGAACAGGCAGCCCAAGTCCTGTTACACAGGCAAAGGTTGGTTGGACAATCGGCCGGAACTGACTTGAGGATTGTCATTCATGCAGGTGGTGGTTTCAACAGTGAGCATCTTCTCTAAGTATTAATCTTACACATTCCCGTCTACTAACTAAAAATTTATATTTTATTTCAGTTTTATTCAACTCTTTAAAGCCTTGAGATAACTTTAGGCACCACTTGCATTTTCAGTGAATTAATCTGCATTTTGCATTTATGGACTTCACTGTAAACTGCCTGTTGCTTGCTCATTCTTTGTAGTGGAGGAATACTGTGTGTGACGGAAAGGTGCCGAGAACATTTGTAAATGAGGGATGGATCCGAATAATTTTTATTAAACTTGGCGTCTGTTACATGCAGCAGAGCAATCCGATTACAACTACAACTAATTTGTTTCTTAATGTTCAGCATCTGAGGTATCACTGGTATGCGTAATGTTTAGGAAATTGGATCGTCCTCTCAAGACTAATAATTCTATATAGATATTCAGTAAGTAATTATTTCTAAAACTGGCAGGACAAAATACCTGATTACTGACTCACGATATTGCATGACGTGTTAATTTCGTAAAATAAAATAATTGAATTTTCTCAGCTAAAAACGACAGACTTTGATTCTGTCCTGCATGCGGCTACCAACACATTCTGTACTACAATCTGAAAACGGAAGGGATTTTGTAAATCCTGTGGTGCATGTCTGAACTTAAACTGTTCACGGTAATTTCCGCCAATGTCAAAGTCAGGGAAATGTGGAAAGGGATTACCAAGATACAGGAAATATGTTTACGACATGTATGCAAGATAACGAAATTACCGAATGGCGTGATGAGCCAGGATTTGTTCAACTAATGAAGAATGGATCTTATCTCGCATGGATTAAAGCGCTCTTATACAGCTGCATCGTTAATGTTGGTTGAAGACATTATATGCACCAGAAAATTCAGATGACAATAACAACGAAATTAATACGATTATTCATTCAATTTTATTTGCATGTTAATATTTCCAAACTAATTGAACTCAGAATATTACCAGTACAAGAATTTCACATAAAATTCAGTGCACTGACGGCGTAGAGGAAAGCAGAAGAGGCCTTAAATGTATTTCTGTTTTTAAACAAAAGTCATTAAACTTTTCTTGTAGAACCAATGTCATCTCCCGGAAGCCCATGGTTTCGCGAACACAGTGTGGGAAACACTACGTAAAGAATACGCGGATATTTGAGAGAATTCGCCTGTATCACATACATAAGAGAAGGAGACGTTAGGACAATATATTAATCGAATAATTATTCTTTTACTACTTATTGGTAATTAATTGCATATATTTTCCGATTGATAGCATCAATTAAAACATTTATAATTTTGGGCGCATGACGACCTGGCAACAAACATATAAATAATCTAAACATTTCCATAGGCCCTAATAGTTTCAATTGCATATTAAATATAAACAAATTATTTACGTCATATCAAGATGTAACTGAAATTCTGTTACGAAACTATTCCACAGAATTATTTAATTGAGATGAGATAGTGACGCTGGAGTAATTAACCGAAACATGTCTGTTGAATTAGCGCCGGGAGTCCTCCGTCGCCATGAATCAGGATCATCTGCACGGTTTCCTATCAGCACGACGCCATATTCGAATCCTGCGGTGTCCGATGTATGTCAGTATCAGCACTGGACGGATCCAGGTCAACATATTTTACTGCGTGTATCATGAATTCAGCATCGATACGACACTTCAAGTAACTCAATGGAGCAATATCGATCTTGAGAAGATGGAAGTCACTAACCTCAACAATAAAACCGACCTTTATGGAAAGGTGAACTTCATTATCGTGTTCATAAGATCCCGCCACTGGTCTCTACCCTGAGTCAGATGAATCCAAACCACATAAATTACACTGTTTCGTTAACGTCCATTTTAATATTATCACACCATTTATGCTTAGCTCACCGAAGTCCTTCAAGTTTTCGACTGTATGCATTTCTCATTCTGTGTGTGCTGTATGCCACATCCATCTATTTCTACTTCAGATGTCATTTCGGGTATCCCCTAATTTGTCGGTCAATGTCTGAAGTCGTGAAGTGGATTGGAGGTGACGCCAATAGTATAAAATTCCAGTGCGCATGCGCTAAGCTAAGCTAGACTAAGCTAAGCTAGACTAAGCTAAGCTAGACTAAGCTAAGCTAGACTAAGCTAAGGTAGACTAAGCTAACCTAACCTTACCTTACTTTACCTAACCTAACTTAACCGAATCCACTCTAACATAACTCCATAACGTATGACGACAGAAAGCACGAGTATCACAACTACAGAACTCCTGAAAGGAATTTACTAAACTCTAAACTCGTAGTATGTAATTCCTTACACTCCATAACAACATCCTCACGGATGTTTAAACATGGGAGGTGGGGTAATGATGTGGTCGTATTTATGTTCATCTGAGCATAAGCATCATCAACATAACACTACGTAACATTTAAGAACCTAAGCTGTTTACAAGTGACAGTCAACTGTGTGTAAACATTTTCAGATGCTTCGTATAGTCTTTCTGCCTTAGCTAAATATTCCATGCTCACACATATAGTCATTCGATTGGTTGGTCTGGTTTACTGAATGCTTCAGTCCCTGGGATAGGTTGTTATGCGTTCTTTGCACGTAGTGTATAGCGAGAACGCATTTTGGACTGGCCATTGAACGTAGTAACTAGAACGCTACAATGATTTTCGTGAGCTTAACTTATCGTACGCACCATGAGTCTCTCTCCTTCTTAAACAATCGCGTTATCATCACATACGCTTTCTTTGCCGCAATTTAACCAAAAGTAACGTGGATGCACTTAAAATATGATACGTTCCTCGTCAAAGGAATGTAACTGAACAGATTTGATCTTCACGTGTATTTAACTGTAAGCACAAGACAAATGCGTCATACATTTTTCCATACTGCGTGACTTTTGCCTATACGAGTCTTAATACGGGCGTAGGCCGGGCGCTTTGTTTAGTTGTAAGCAGTTCTGTACCCATCCTTACATCGTTTACTTCAATTTCTTAGAAACAATATAATAAGTCCGCTGCTTCTTCAAGACAGAAATCTTTGTTACCTTAACGTAAATTTCCAGTACAGGAATCGGAGATATGTATATTGAAGATGGAGGAGACAGCATCCAGATGACAGCTCATCTTTCTCCACGTCTCAAGCGCACAGAATTATTACTCCTCCCTGTAGCCATCGATATGCAGGTCTGCAAAACAAAATAAGGATGATTAATTCTCGTCGGTATAACATCATCACCATTATTATAATATTATGTTAGCCTTAAATTTAATTCATTAACAATACACGCATATATTTATAAAATAAACAGGTGTTTGTCGATAGCTTGGCTGGTTATCATTTGCTGTCAAGTTATTTTGGCTTTATGGAATGGTAGCTACTAATGCGTGTGTCGTAACAACCGTTGCCGTGGTAATGCGTTTTTAAGGATTTTGGGCCTCATGCGATAACTTTTATGATTTTGTGTGTTTAATTCTTCAGATTTTCCAGTCATTATTTGCGGGAATTTTACTGGTAATTACAAAAAAAATTATAATTACCGCGATATCAAATGAGATTTTCATGCCCTATTTAATTCCATTAAAATAGATAATCGTCGTCACCGTGTTCCGAATAGCACGCCAATGAATCCTATAACGTACCAGTTTACTCACCAGATTCTTACCCACTTCTTAATAATATACGTATCCGACATCTGTGTGTTTTTCTCACCTCATGCATGCGTGCTACATGTTCCGCTTATCTAACCCTCTTCGATTCATTAATTAAGGCTGAATATAAAAGTGACAGGAAAAGTTAGTACAGAGTAAAAATGTTGGCGCGGTCGAGGGGATTTGACCTCTGCAATGATTACGTCGCTTTTAGAATTCAAAGCGTGGGTCAGTGAATCTCGCACCCAGCACTTCGTCCCACAAAAGCGAATCTGGGTCTCCATGTAAATTTCCGTTTACTTTTTCCCGGTTTTAACTATATTTGAAATGAGTTGACAAATTTTAGTGAAAACTTCGAATATAAAATTTATAAAAATCCATTCCGCAGTTTTCGAGTTGACGGACGGACAGATACAGTAATATACGTACATAGCGAAGTGAACAGGCGCATTTTTGATAACGTACACTTCCGAAACTGCCTAAAAATCGTCCTCCAAGACATCAAGTAAGTGCCATGGAGCTAATATGAGGGTCAGTACCGATTTACGGCAACGGTATGCAATTAAGATAATTGTCTTCTGAGGAAGAAGTAAGTGGATCCTAATGTTTGTACCAGCATAACCTAAAAGAAAGATAAATCTTTCACCTGACAATAAATAAGGATGCCCGCAGCTGGACTATCGTAACTGCGTAGGAGGAGACAGATCAATTTTACGGAAATTGCTGTGTTGAGGAGCCCATAATAGGGCGTAGCGAGGGTTATTTTAAACGGTCGTGATCTTCACCGAACAACGGTAGATATGGCATTAACTGTGGTACGTAATGTCCCCTTGAGAACAGACAAAGGTTAAAAATGTCATTCCAGATATTCAAGAAGTACTTCTGAAAATGGTTGAAATTCCAATATCTGTGAGAGATGAATCCGTACCTACAGAGGAAAGTGGATAAAAACAGTGAAGAGAAAATTTAATAAATAGTCAGTATAAAGTGAATTCTTTCTTAGAAGCTTAGTATTCTGCAAATAGTAATTAATATACATCTTCGAAATTAAGAGAATTAAATGAGAGAAATAGATTGTTGAACAAACATCATTTATCTTACGAAGTTTTATCGATATAAAAGACCTGATGTTGTAAGGAACGTTTATAAATTAAGTAGTTAAAATAAACCTACAAGTACATTGGTCAGTAATTTAAAACGTATTTGATGGACATACATGCTGATTTTTTAAACGACAGTACAATTAATAGAATGTTGCTATGCAATAGTTATTAACATTTACAATACTGGGATCTCATTTAAGGAATCGCTTTGAAGGTTACGAGAGTGTGGACTGGATTAATCTGACTGTGGACAGAAACAAGATGCAGGCTTCTATAAGCATGACACTGAACTGTGAAATCCATGAAAGAAAATAATTTCTTGGGTTTTAATGTTTCATGGACTCGAACAGGTTATGTCGTCTTGCCTGTACACTTCCACGCCTGAATGTAAACGATACAGAACTGATAAATTAATACATTAGCAGTCATCTTTTAAGGTTTTGGAACTGGATATTTAGAAGAACGTGATGTTTACAAGCAAGTTAATGAATTTGCGCTATTGCAAGGCTGGTACTTTTCAGAAAGAAAATACGCTCACTTACACAGAAACAAATCTAGTTACTACGGGATGAAATTCAGAGGTTCGGATCTTTAAAACCACCATTTGCAGATCGCTCGCTAATGGGGCCACAATGTCTGTGCAGTGGAGGGCCGGAGTCCATTTTCTCTGACA
>NW_019060346.1:1814667-1832089 GCF_000696155.1 Zootermopsis nevadensis | reverse complement strand
CACTACGCCAAATATTTTATAGGATGTATGATTTGAGGTTTTCACAGCGGTGAGTATGAAGATTTCTGTCTTCTGGGTTGTTGCGCTGTGTAGTCTGGTAGAAGTTTACCAAGTTTCAGAGGTCATACTGCCTCCGTCATCAAGGCGATAGGCAGTATGACCTCTGAAAAGTTGGTAAACATCATTTTAAAGGATGTCCCCCTGCCCTTGGGCTTCTACGAACCTGTTCAAAATTGTGTGTTCTGCTTTGGACTAATAGACTTTCATACTCCTATTAATGCCTTTTTCCGCATTGTCCCCAATTCGATCTTACTGGGCCTTAGTCGTAGCGAATGGTTTTACTTCTCACTAAGAATATGTCTTTCCTTAGCAAAGGTAGAATCGAGTTTAAGAAACCAAATCAAAATCGCATATATTTCAGACTACGGACTATCCTGGATTGAAACTTCAGTACATTGCCGCGAACTGATCAAGTGTTGCCGATGTTAGATTTGGTCCTCTGCGAAATGTGTCTTTCCTTGTTCATTCTGCCAATGATCTCTCAACATTGGCAAGCATTTTCAGAAGTTAGATCGTAACCTATGAGACAGCCCGCCAGACTCTGTACGTAGAAGTCCTTCCTCCACACATAAAAAAATTATGAAACGAAATAGCTCTTCATCCTAGCTAGACTCGGTCGGTTTCAGAGACTCAACAATTTGTCAGATATTGACTGATGATCCATAACTGCCCTTGGTATTTATAGAAAATTATTTCTGTTTTATTTCACGTTTGAAAAAACGATAGGCCACAAGGATGACGGTGATTAAACTGACTCGAAAGGTGATTACCTACGAATGTAGGCGTTTCAGGAGAATATTTAAAACTTGAAAGGCATTAAGTAACAGGATGATCAGGACTCTTCACTAAATACCATTGCGATTAAAACATCAAGGGAATGAATTGGGTCGGACGTGTAGCGCTCATAGAAAGCTGAAAAGGGCACAAGAATTTTAAGTAGGAATTCCTGATGGGATGACACCACACGAAGACCAAACAAAAAATGGGAGAATAATGTAAAACGGTATCTTGAAGACGTAAGTTGTGATTATACTATTTAATTATTCATTGCACAGAAATATTACGAGTTTTACTAAGTGTATATAAATTTCTTTGTAGTTTATTATCTGTTAATCTAAACATATTCTACGTGAACAAAGCTTATTCTGAAATTATTTCATTTCTTTTATCCCGCAAGATGCTTGCATATTTCAGCAATTAACTAAATGAATAACAAAATTAACGTCCTTCGACATTTGCCATCAACTGAAAACTCAATTTAGACTAACCTGTTGTTTTATCATCACGTAAGCATTTATTTGTTCTACTTTTGAGAGGGTTAAGTTGAATTCGCATTAACAGTCTCCATTTCCTGAGATTCACCTTTCTCATTAAGTGAGTGCATTCACGTCTGTAGAATGAGATAACAGCATGGCGATGTACAGTGAAAAGTACTGAGAAGGAAGTGACTGTCGTCTTTATTCAAGTCACGTTTCCGATATTCACCCCTAGGGACTGAAGAAGACCGCGAATAATCTTAGTCACACACCTCATGAATACAATTCAGACGCATCCAAGCTTGAGGTAACCTACAGAACGTTTTGGGAATCAAGATCCATTTATTACCTTGTCACTGATGGTGACAAGAGAATCAGCGAATAGTCTCGCACTGCTTTACAGTATTCATTCCATCGGTATTTCCAGAAAGTAAATGTCAAATTTGAGAAACTCTCTGTATTACAGAAATGTACGGAGATCATTCTACTGAAGAAGCTGAGATTTGTTGTTGGGAATCGAACCGCCTTCCTCTAGTCTGTAGCCGGTCACTAAACCAACTTAAGCTGACCTGACTCACGATTCACGATACCTTTAATTATCTTATACTGTTCGGTATAAAAACATCATTTGCTTGGTGATACTGAAACATTTAGAGCATTTCAAACTTTATGAATGCACGGCAAATCTTACAATTTACTGCAATGCCTAGCTAATGACGTCTGTAACAAAAGGTAAATCATATTCAAAGTGGTAAATATATTATTAGAGTTATAAGTTAAGAAACAATAACAAATATCAATACATTTCATATTTCTGAAATATACTTGACAGTTTTATGTGTATTGAGTGTTTGTTCGTGGTTGGTACGTTTTTATAACATTTCATTTATTTTGTTTTTATATTTGTCTTCTGAGGTCCGCCGTTGGACCCAGTTAGACAAAACCGACAATGCAAAAGAAGGAAAGAAAAAACACTAACCAAATAAACAAATAAATAAAGCAAATTATTCGTAGTTTGTGAGTGCTTAACCGCTATCAGATCCGCTAATTCGGAAATTTTAGTAACATTTCACATTTTGTTTTTTTGCGGATTATTATTATTATTGATGTTGGCAAACACTCTAATAAAGGAATTGAATTATTATTATAATACAATTCTTTATGTAAATTAAAATTAATATTACCATCACAATGTACTAAATGAATTTAACTGAGTCTAAATAAATTGAATCATCATAATTTCAATTTACCCAGTCACAGCAACATTTTCAATGGTCTCAACCGCTCATCGATTCAACAAAAAGTGACATTGTTCATTGGTGATTTCCGAATACAAAAATACGACTATAATTTCTACGCTGTATTTTTCTTGGCTATTGCATTTCATCTTAAATGGCGAATATTCGAAATATTTTTAATTTAAAAAATGCCCAAATTCTGCATAAAGCTTTACATTTCATTAGTAAAATGTTCACACACTAAATTGATATGATGACTGAAAATTTTTATAACAAATTACATAAACCCATGATCTGTGCTTGTGGTGTGTAGGCCTATTCTAACTTGTACAAAATAAATTACTGAAACAAACACTTTGAAAATACATAATTAAGTTGCATATGAAATCTGAAAATCTTTTCGAGGTCATCAAAAAATTTAGTTTGCCAGATATCATATCTTGGTGATGAACGGTTATCTTCAAATTTAAGCTTCCCGTCTCACCAGGTAAAGAGCTTCCAAAGATGACAGTTTACAGCAAAACAGTCCGCGTAAAAAAACTATTTCAAAGGGTTCAAAATTGGACCAGTTTTTAGTGACGTATGAAGGACACGAGAACTGAAATTAACGTTGCTTTAATTTCTGAAATGTAAAGTTTATGCATTAATTGCAATAGAATAACAAAGGGGAACAGAACTTCAAAAAGAATACTGTTTATTCGTGTACTAAATTACTTTTTCTTATTTTAGGTAATACGAGGAACTCTATAAAGCAGACTGCAAAAAGTTCTTAAATATAGTATGAAATAGTCAGAAAAAACGAAACAAAAGGTCCAGTTTCCATTTTAGCACAGTTGGAACAGTTATAGGACAAACTTTCTCTTTTATTAGAGAATCAGTTTTTTAAGCAGAATGTGGGAAGAAGAAAGTAACTGACGGCGTGAGCGACGCAAAACGACGCTTGGCTTGGCACATGTCCCACGACTTGCTTCATTTCCTTGGCATTCACGGCGAAGGCTGGTTCCTGATGCATACCTGATGCAGATAAAACTTAAGACTTCCCTTTCCCAGCTAGCTCTCAATTCATACTAAACGCTGTAGAAGACAGCCGTTTCTGTGGACATCAGCATCTTTCCCTCCAACGCCTTCCTCTCACTCCTACACAGCCTTTTACTACAAGAAGCT
Source organism: Zootermopsis nevadensis (assembly GCF_000696155.1). The sequence continues at coordinate 1,828,371 of NW_019060346.1, read as the reverse complement.
ACAATATATGTGTCAGATTCCAGACGCAAGGTGGAAAATTCCAGGAAATTTCCATCTCCAAGTCATTATAAATGAGCAAACCACCATAACCTCTTCACATGCTTTACTATATTTGAATACACAATGCTGCCACTCAAGGGACTTAGAATACGGCACAGAACTCTAAACAAAAGCAAAGCAGTCCCGCTACACGTATAGGTCGCTTGAGGGGACAGCACATTGGACTTCTGTCTATGTGGAATCCTGTATGTGGTTACCAACGTTTCAGAGGAAATTACCACCTCATTTACAGGCTAGAGTGTGTTATTTGACCCTAAACACAATATTTCGTCCGAAACGTTGGTAACAACATACAACATTATATGTTGTCACAACTTATAAAACCATCATTCAAATCTTCAACGCCGTGTAGGAGGATTCACTTCTATACTTAAATATTCTGCTGGTACCTCCGTCTCATCACTCATACTGATTGACGTTTCCGTGAAGTTTCCTTCTTTCCGGGTGAATCTTACGGAAGTACATTCAAACAGGCTACGGTAACTTCCTCCCTATCCAATAAGATGCCTCGCTCAGATTTATACTCACGTTTCATCCAACTGTACGTATCTTATTCAATTGATACAGCATTTGCAAGGCATTTCGGAAATTAACATCAATATTCCATGCTCAATTTTTATAAGTGGCAAGATGAAAGTTACAAAATAAACTGCATGATCTTCCAAAAAACCGGACAAATTCTTAGCTGACCAAACTATTACGTGAATTTACGATATCTAAAAGTTCATCGGCGTTTCCAATAAGGGCCTAGACCCTGTCTTTTTTCGTGCTAATCCAGTTCACACTATCACAGCGCATGTCTTCAAAATCCTTTTGGATATTATTCACGCTCTAGCGTGAACGAAGTTCACGTTACGTCTGTCACGTTCATCCTAGAATGCAGTTACCCGCACGACTACGTGTCATTGTTGAAAAATAATAGGAACCGTGATTCCTTCGCTAAAACACATTGTTTTGAAACCATGGCCTTGGACAATGGGAACTGAGGTCTTTGTTTTACACATTGTTGCACAATGGCCTCGGATCAAATTGGTGTAACAATACTTAGGACATTGCTAGAATACGCCGTTGCTCAACAATGAACCCGGATGACATTGTACAAAAATGACATACGTGATGTGGCTGGAAGAAAGCATTTCTAATGAACGCAAAAGAATACGCCCGTCGAATCTTGTTGTGTTATCCTCCCATTTAAGTACCATCTCCCAAGTCGTCTGTTCCCCATCAGCTTCTCGAGATAACCAGCCTTAAATGACTCCAGTTCTCTCAGATTCACAAACAATTTTGTTCTCAAACACCCTCGTTGTGTGTTCTTTCGTTAAGGTGAGAACCAAGATTCACAATTATAGAGAACAACACGTAAAACTGTCGTCATATAAACTGAAGCAAACTACCTGCACTTCTGTGGTGAGGCCACTTTAAAGGGAAGTTTCTTGGTTGCGTGAGGAAAACAAAGACATATATCGTGGCAGTTTGAGAGGTTATTTATGATTCCGGGCAAGATATTTTAGCTGAAGCGTTTTCCTTCGTCTATCTCCCCGAGAAACATGGAGGAACGTTTGTTAGATTGCGTTCACTTCCTTGCAATTCTTTACGCTTTTACAAGAAACATGGCTCCCGCCTGCTTTCGATAGTGGAGGTTCTCACGACTCAGAGAGCACGTCCTGAAGCTACTTTAAAAGAATGATCAGATTACAGTAGGATCATTTATTTTTAGTCTTCGATGCTATTTACAAATATCTATAAACATATTTCGATTGATAGTTCTGAATAATTAGATTTTGTCATTATTAACACACAATTTTAATGTTTAATTACAGTTGCAACGACCAAATCATTCTCGATGACACCGTATTGTTACTGCCCACTTTAAAAACACTGAAATAGACCTACAAGGTTTCGACTTGTAGTATATTACAATTATTATTACTGATATTCTTAAAATAACGAAATATTTGGGTATTTACATATGCCATTCCTCAGATGGTAGGGAGTACCTACTCAGTTAGGTCCGTTAGAAATACCTTACCTCAATCATTGTATCACATGACAGTAAGCTCAATTTTCAGTTACGTGATTTAACATGCATGTTCTTTATTAACCGAAGTTACAACAAGTTTATTTGCATTGCATAATTTGTAGTAATACAAAGATAAGTAAATCTCCAAAATTAGGAGCCCCCAAGTAGCAGTATCTGTTATTTAGAAATAATTTTGGGGAAGCTATGTAAGAGTTTCTGTAAACAGAATCACGGAATTTTCACACGGATTTATCTCATGTTGTTTTCGAAAATTATTTCCACTGACGTGACGTATATGAAATGAATAAACTAAAATGAAGTGCAGTATAAAGGAATTTAGCAAAAAATTATTGTGTCTAAAGTCTCACACAGACAGATTAAATGCAGACAGAACGGAAACAAAATGACAACATAGAACTCATTCATCTTGAGCAGACTGCTTTGTCTCTCGAGATCAGCCTTTGTAAAGGGATCGAATCACTTAGTGTTAGCATCAACATTCCCGTGAGATTTCGCGCAGTCACAGCTGTCAGAGGCTTGCTGTGTTTCTGCTGCGTACCAACGTCAAACTGTGCAAGAATTACCAGCAGGATGGCGGAATTACAATCCAAAGACAGCTAGTTCGTAGTTGTAAAATAATTCTGATTAACGGAGTACGATGGGATTGTTTACATCCAGATGCACTACAAATACCACATCCCTTCCCCAGCTCATAAAATTCGTAACTAAAAACCAGGAAGGTAAATAAAAGTATTGTCAGAGCAAGGCAGACAAACCTTCTGTCGAAATTGAAAGAAACATATTTTATTCTGTTTACATTCTTAATGTTCTCCAATTTCGAATGTGGCAGGGGCTCATGGTAAACGTGTCAGGCCGGTTAACACTTGACAACAAATAAAATAAAAAGTCTTCTATCTTACTTAGTGGTTCAGTGGTATTCTGCACACTGAAATACAGCAGAACCGATCAGACAAAATACAACGATAGCCAGCTCCAGCCAGCAGGCGTTGTTAGCCAGCTGCTTAAGGCTTACAATTCGTGGCAAGCGTAACATTACCAACAACGCCTGGTTAGCTGGCTGGCTGGCTGAAGCTAGCTAAAAATGCAGTTTGCCTGATCGATTGTGCTCTGTTATAGTGTACGGAGTGCCAGTAAACCGCGAATGTAGAACAGATTACATTTTATTTTTCATTTTTCAAAGGTTAAGAAGTCTAACGCGGCTAACATGAACGCTTCGCTCCTGTGTAAAGCCTTAACGGCACAGAGTGGCAGAGAATTGGGAAGGAAGCAGTCACGGTTTGCTTTCAGCCTACCACAGTCCCCTACTGTTACAGTCTAAATGAAAAAATGAAATAAAACTCAAACCCGTCCGCAATATTTACTGAAAGCTTGCCGCAATATGAAAATGCATTGGAAACTTCCCTCAAAATCAAAATCGGCTAAACACAACTCAAGTATATGCACAACGCGAGTAACCCTTCAAACACATGACAGCATTCGATTTTAACATATATTATTATACGCTCACGTAATCGATAAATATTTCAAATGGGTTAAAGAGTAAACTAATTAATATCATGTATGTGCAGTTCATTAAACAAACTTTTGGGTATTTTTCAATGGTAGCAACGTGGCATGAGTGATGAGAGACGAGAGATGTGAGATGGAATCTACATTAACATCAAATCTTAAATTTATTTGGTAAATAGGATTTGAGGTTATCGAGGCGGTAAGTCCGAAAACGGCTGTCTTCTGGTTTGGAGCGCCTTGTAATCTGGTAGAAGTTTACTAACGTTTCGTAGGTCCTTCCTGCCTCGATCATCAGGACGAATGACCTCTGAAACATTGGTAAACTTCTACCAGGCTACACTGTGCTAAAACGTAGAACACATCCATTCTATGTCGTAAATACAACCTTTGTTATGTATTTTGCGACCAAGAAATAGCGTTGTGGTTACGTGACATACTCATTTAGCCTTACGTTTGCTTTCAATAACTAATTACATATTAGTATTAGGAATGTGAAATTGTATCTAGAGATTTACAGTAAACGTACCTACAAATTGTGTATCAAATATTTCGTGTCATAAATTACAATTACCTTGACAAAAACGATATTATTATTCGCAATAAGAGTTCACAAAACTATAAACGTTGTTAATTTATAAATCTTGGCAGCCTTTCTTCGCAGATGAAAGCTCTTCAATAAAAGTACGTGTCGTAAGTTCTTTCAGAAGTTTCTCTTATGTACATTAGCTGTAACTCAGGTCATATTCCCTGAACATTTCTCTTAATTATGTTGTTCTTTCGCCTAATAACAAAAAGTACGAAGGCAAGACTTTTAAATATGCAAAAATTCATAGCCTTAATAAAGTATAAAGGGAGAAAATTAACCTCTTCGTGCAATAATTCATAACACCAAGGTAAGGCGTATACCGTAAATGATTCAAGGTACATTTACTTCGTCCACGTCATTAAAATTCTAATACCATACAATGCGACCACAAGAAAGGAAGGTATTCTTTTCTCCCTTTATCATTTGGCAACATTGTAAATTACATATTAAAAATAGAACAAGAAAGTATTTCTGTGGTTCCAAAATTTCAACCTTATTGCTACACGAAGGAAGTATATTTGGGGAAATTTCACTTTCCTCAGAAAGGACATAAAATGAAAATATTTTGAATTCCAGGTGGGAGAATCAGTCTGAAATTTCATTCCCAACCTACTTCCATCTTCAAATAGACGAGTGCAGCAAACTGCCTCAAACTTACATTGCTCCTGCAATATCTTCCTGCCCCTTTCTCAGCCACCACCTACATCGCCTGTTTGTCGTAACACCTCGCGGATTTTCCTCGGTGAAAGCAGCGAATGTTCATATCAAGGAAAAGACTTCGTTCTGCGCGCTTTCAACATAACCCAGCTAGCGGTAGGCTCTCTTTCTATGAAGCAGCAGCACGCTAATACAGTCTGGTTAAATCCTTTCAGAACACAAGCTACATATTTCCCACGTATTTTAAAAGTTACATTTATAAAACCACATAATTTATACCCTATTCGAGATGTCCGTCTCTCTGAATTAAACTTCATACTTTCTTAATCGCCTACTTAACAACTCCTTGTCCTATATCCTATCCTTAAATAGGCCCACTTTCAGATGTCGAATGACATATTAAATTTTGCACAGTGATAAGGAAGAGTTAATGATAGAAGGCTGAAAAAACTGCATTACAAAGTACGTAATAACTTACATTCATCATCAAATACTTCTGTGTTAATTAATGATGATATAAAATATGGAGGGCGTTAGCGAATATGGAAGAGACAAGAATTACAAGTAAAGTTCGGAAAACCTGATGGGAAGAGACTAATTCGAAGAACAAAAGAAGACGGGAGGATAATATTAAATTAATCTTGAGTAAATTAGGTTGGAAGGGTATGGACTGAATTCGTTTGGATCAGGTAATTAACAGTTCCGAAAAGGCCTATACTTCTAATATAAGCACATTGTCAGCAATATTTAATTTCTCGTAACTATTGAACACGAAGTAAACCACCAAGTCTGGATATCAGTTTATAATAAAATATAAGAATGAAGTGCAAAAGTAGAAACTAAAATACCAATCGTACGAACAAATCCTCCGATTAAAGGAACTAAATTTTCAGATACGAAAATAAGGTTCTGCAGAATTTTAAGATTGGTTATAAATAGAGTAGTGTCACACATATAAATGTTTGTAACACAGATATTGCTTATTTAGGAAATTTCCCGACGTGACGTCCGAAACATTTGTTTTATGTTTCTACCTGGTAAAATTCCTTAAAGTTAGTAAATATTATGGCTGACACAGACTGTAGACTTGTTTGTCGCAGAATGCGAAAAATATGTGCGAAGCAAATGTATCTTCTAAACCAGGGGTGGCCAACCCAAATGATCTTTCGGGCCACTTTGGAAATGGATCATAACTCCGCGGGCCACATATAAAATTATAGACATTTTTTTCGAGTGAAAAATTGAAACATAACGAGTTATTATTATTGTGTTTACTATTATTCATTATAAAATAAATATATTTTGTAAAAGTGTGATGAATCTCGCGGGCCGGAAAAATGTTCAAGGCGGGCCACGGGTTGGTCACCCCTGTTCTAAACCGTGAAGAGGAGCGAGAAACAGAAACAGTGGCGGCTCGTGAGTCTGAGCAGTGGTAGTGCTCCGTAAGGGGGAAATATCAGAATAGTATTTCAACACAACAATATAAGTAAATGAAAAGTAAATTTACATCACGAGAAAGCCCACAAGTGATAGAAAATGTTTTAACTATTTGTAAATCCGGAAGAGGGCGGCCACGATATTTTACATCATTTTTTACTCAAAGACAATTTATAAAAAGTAATTTGCCGCAACAATCATACACTTCCTTTGTTCATTATCATTGACCTTGGCCAATTCAACGCAACCTAATCCAATACAACTCATACCAATCAAACATAAATTAATCCAAAATAACCGGCCCTCATACGAAAAAACCCACCGCCGCCTTTGGAATTCCACATAACCTTCTAGGACTTCTCCAGCTCTTCTCCAGCATTTCTCCAGCAGTTATCCATGACCAATTAAATTCCGCATAAACTATCCAGGGCTTATCCTACACCACTCCACGATTTATCCAGAATTTCTCCAGGAATTCTCCAGGACTTCTCCAGGACATCCCCACCACCACTCGATGAACACGCTTGAAATTCTCCAGGACAATTTTACCCCATCGCAAAACAAAACAACTTTATCCATCCTAACATACACTCAGCTAACCTAGCTAAATCTAACCTAAACTAACCAAACCTAACCTAACGTAACCCAACCTAAGCCAATATAATTTTTGAGAAATTATAGGGGGTGCTGCAGCTCTGCAGCTTTTATGATCGGGCCGCCACTGAACAGAAGCCGACATAAATAGCCATTTAATACCTGTTTCATGAATAATAAGAGAGGTGTTGGAAAAAAACGTCCATAAAAATAGTATCGTAAAACGTACAAGACATAAAATACGTAAAAAATTCCTTAAGTTAACGTATCTCGAATTTTCCTTCATTCTTCAATGGATCCTCTGCGTGTTTAGGAACTAAATTCGGTTGACAGTAAATCCCACACCATGTACATTCCGCAAATTAATGTCAGCCATATTGCCTCTTGCCGCTATTTTCATTTATACAGCATTTTGTAAGCCACTGCCAATTCAGTTAACAATAGTACGCAAAGATTTCACACGGGAACTTTTAACATCCAATAGTCTGCATGATCTTTGAATAACATGACATTTTATACTGATCCAGAGGGAATATCGTAAATATATGCAGAGGTCGCTGCTTGCCTGAACGGAATGTCTGTTACGTCGTTTATAGTCTGTAAGCTACTCAGGCAGCTGTGTCTCAACTGCGTCGTTTAAGTTTTGCCCATCTCGCTGCACCGTCTTTTATTATTAGGCATATTTTCTACGTTTCATTGCGTCCCCTCTTTCTGAGGTTTCTTTCATGAAGTCAAAGATTTTTATTCGGCGAGCGATAAGATTGCCGACGTCTTTATATGTCTTCTGTTGCTTCACGTAAAGTTCAGACATCAAATGTCTGCGAAAAATAAAAGTAGAAAGGCAGCAACACACCCTTGAATATCTTCGACTGACATAAGAATAAAGAGTACTGCAGCACGTAAATTTTAGAATACATTGTCCTAGCTAATCTCGTGACACAAGGATTTCCATGACAATTAATGGGAAACGGGTACAGTGAAACGTTAAATGATTTTGATGAGCCACTCATCGCCCTGATGATGGAGGCAGCAAGGACTTCTGAAACGTCGGTAAATTCCTACCAGCCTACACGGGGCAGCATCCCAGAAAACAGCCATCTTCAACACAAACTGTAACATTCTACAGCGCATAAATATGTCTTTAATTAATTCTCTAGCCACACAAAACTCAGCAGTCAAATAAATGCACAAGACAAAAACTAAGCCTTCCTCAGAGCTTAAATGTAACCCGACTAAGCCGTTTTGTCACACGTTGCGTCTGTTCACTATCAGTCCTGCTGCTCTGTACATCCCCAGATAGTGTTTGCATTCACATTTGACCAGCGGTATTTCATTAGTGATCTGAAAAATTCTTGTCATAAATCCCACTGCAGTTTATCATTATTCACATATAATTTTGAAAGTCTTTAAACGTGGTGAGTTTTATATTCCATAGACACAATATTTCTGCACGCTATAAGAAGTACAATTATCTCGAGGCGAAATTAACTTCGTTAACTACATATACAATTATTATGTTTGCTACTTAACGCAATTATTCAATCTTGGAGTTTAGGTGCTGCGTTATAAACCTAATCTGCAATACAAACAGCTTCACGTGTACAGTTTAATTACAATATTAGTCCATACTTTGGATTCAGAACTCGATCCATGAGGGATTCTACTTCCCAAACTCAGTTTTCTTTTTTCCGACGGTGGCTTCAGCTTGCCTCTTTATTTAAATTTATATTCCATAAGGCCAAGAGATTTAATTTATAATTAAGACGGTCTATGCATGCTCCAATCCCTCCCGAGGACAAATACGCCTCCGTCCTTTCACATTACGAAAGCCACAGGAGTTAGCAAACTCAAACATTCTTTATTGAAAAACATTTCAACATCAGCCAGGACTTCAAGTTTAACTTTGAAGGGCATACAAAGTATTAAGAGATAAGCCTACATTTATTTTAAAAGTACTTTATACAACATAACCTACTGTGGTGTAACGTTTCTAAACATTTTTTATCATCATACGTGCACAGGACTCTCTACGTCAAAGCGAAAAACCCACATAACAAAAAACCACAACGGAATGTTAAAATAGGCGCTGTTGCATTTTCTCCATACAAATACCAGGAATACTGTTCATTTTATTTTCGAAAGTTGACACTTTCTTCTTTTTCTGCATTTTGGGTTTGAACCTGCTGCGTCATACTGCCAGCAAGTCTATCTACCGTCTCAGAACATTTAACCTCGCCGACACCTAACAAACTTTGTTGCCTTTATAATGACGAAGGTAGAAGAGTTTCAAATAATTCACAAAACTGAACTTGTAAGATTTTACTCTATCCATCCCCTTGTGGATATCAAGAAAGGAATAGATAAATAACAAAGCGTCTTAAAAGTTGCAGCAACAACAGTTAATATGAATATGTAATAATGAAGGCGAGCGTGCAAGGTTTAGGTCCACTGGACCAGTCTGGAAATCACACAGGATCTTCAAACCATTTCATTTGTAGTCTTTCTGAATCCCGCTTTTATTTGTTCTAGGTCAGTAGTGGAATAAGATTTTTGGTAACTGTGTAAATATAGAAATAATTAATTGTTCCTGTTATCGGTTACCAGCTAACAGCCGTCCAGTGGTGGGAACGTCAATTCTGTTTCTAGGCCTGCGGTGGTTGATTTCATATCTCCGCTCCCGTACGTTGCCTTCGTAAACGATCATCGTACAATCAAGAGTGTTGCTTCGGGACAATACTTTTCACTTTTCTGACGATCTGTTCCATTAACAAACACACAACGAAGAAAAACAAAACAAACATTTTAGTCATAAAGACTTCCTGAGACTCATAGATAGGGGAACAATTGCGTGAAAGTGTGGACTGGATTCATCTGGCTCTGGATGGGATCCATTAGCGAGCTCTTTTGAGAGTAATTATGAACCATCGAGTTCCATAAAAGCCGGGGAACGTTTTTACCAACTTAGAGACTCTCAGCTTCGTAATGAGGTTTATTTCCCCTAGAATTAGTTACTTAACGACTTACTTGGTCAGTTCATTATCATTTACATATTGGTAAAAAACGGATACTGCATTCGCTTCAAGCCGTCAGTGTTAGACTTTAGAACATTTCGACGTGCAGATGCTATTTACTTGTTGATGAGAGCATTCTGTGGCTCCAGGAACAGTAGAAGTGCAGATAAATATGAAACAGTGGGACGGAAAAAAGTAAATATTGAGTTGTGACCTACTGGATGAAGTTGCCGATGCGTGCAAAACGAATGGCCCCGTTGGGAAATGATACAGCGCCGTTCACAACTATAAACATCAGTACGGTGACATGCTCTTGAGGAATAACCGCGCTTTTCTCCTCCGCGACAGGATTATGTAAGGTTAGGTTAGGTTAGGTGCGGAAGATCTGCTACGTGTCTGCACCGTTACATGTTACACGAGTCTAGTAAGCAGATTTGGTTCCGACTTCAAACAGGTTTTAAGGTCGTCTTGTGTAAGGAGAATCTGCGTGATGTAGTATTAGTAATAACGACTTTCGAAGAAGATAACTCAGCTCCCAGATCTCGAATTCCCATTCTTGTCACAGGGTTTGAAAGGACAGACTTATGAGACGCATTACCAGGACTTCATTCGGAAAAGTCTGAACGAAGGACGCCATGTGGGCCAATGCGTACTCTGTGCAACTCCTCCACGTGCTAGCTGGTACAGTAGCGCCCGCAGATTACTGCCGTATAAGGGACGTAGGTGGGCTAATCTCGCCCGGCTTAGGCCTACAGGATACACTAAATTAAGTTTCTTTGTGAATTTCCACAGCATCTCCAGTCGAATGCGGAGAAAGTAACCTGGCAACTACCTCCTTCTCAATTCTTGCCTGTTTACCTTTCACGAACTTTTAAGCCGTTCTGCAATACAAATGTCAGAAGTTTAAAGTATGCTGTTAAATAAATTAAGAATCAATCCGACTGGCAATTTTGTACTTCCTAACCTAATCTAACTCAAAAACTAAGTTCAGATAACCCAGTAACCGTCCGTTGTCTGTCAGGCTAAACGTTCAAAATATCGTCCGAAGTGACTGCCTGCAGTTCGTTTAAAATCCTGAAATGTCTTGAAGTTGAACAGCTACTTTGAAGAATGAAAAAGTAATGCTAAGAAATAATCCTTTTGTATAATGGGCTAATCGAAATCGTGCATCGTAATTGGAAATGGGGGGTCAGAACATAAAAAAAAAACGTCCAGTGAACAATTGTTCAAAAATGCTTCCATATAAAGTGCCAGGGCCCATTTCCACATTACTGGCTAGATTTTAACTACAATTGGTTCTCAGATTTTTCAATAAAAGCTGTCTTGTATATCGCATTGCGGTTTCTGTCAGCCCGATGTAACGCCTATTTTGACTTATAATTTGAACTTGCCGGATTTCCCAAGCACAGCTTACGCAAAAAATAAATTACAGTGTAACATAAGCTCCATTTAACACTTTATAAGCCAAAATTAACTATATATACCAGCTGGCTTTAGATTCATAACCCTGAATGTTATGTCTGGTAGTCTATTTATGGGATAGATTTCATTTCGTTCTTAGAATAAGAAAGCGAAACGTTCGTAAATGGTATAAAAATATTTATAACTATAACGGTGATACGGCAACATGATGTGTTCACTTGGAGGTGAGAAACGCGTTTTAATGTTACTTTTTTGAGCTTATTTAAAGGGTTAAACTATGATAATTGATGGTATTTCAGTCATAAGAATCCTAATTTGTAATAACGCTTTCTTTTTACTTTTTATTTATCTCACTACCCTTTCACCTTACCCCTCACCTGCTTTAACAACCAATAAGTCTGCGTTTTATCCACAAATTGTATTCATGGGTTTCATATAATGCTAGAAGCAAACAGCGATTATTTCCTTAAACAGCATTAGCTGATCTAATAAGAGATATAGGTCGTGTTTCCTTTGAAGTATAAATTGAATGTTTAGATATTATTAAGACGAGCTTCGGGTTCAAACGGATAATCAGGTGCATCAATTATGGCTGCTTTTAGGAGTAAATTAACACAGGCTGTCAGTGGGCCTACATTACGAACTGTACGCAGGGTTTAATCTAGGTATCCCACGCTGCAGCTAGCTTTCATTAGCCACGTTGGTTTACAATTTACCTCCCAGATCTACAGTACACTAAACTGGGAGACAGGAACAAACACCACGTAAAAATGTCTTTATCACTATAATCAAGTCTGTACCAACTTTACCAACAATTAAAGACGCGTTTCCTGTGTTTTCACAAAATAATCGCAAAGTATTTAGACATATTTTATTTTGTTACGTAACTGAACGTATTTTCAATAGATATGGTCCAATGATCCATAATTTTCCTCATTCCGCAGAGATAACATGTTTTCGGTTGTTTCTTAAACCATTCTCGGACCGCTACTTGGCCCTCACTTCAAACGAAATGTCATAAAAATTGATTCACTGTTGTCTCAGACACACTATTTGTATCGTTCAACGTTAACACAGGTTGCAGACAATAGGCGCCTATAACGCGCAGCATCAAGACGTCCGCTCTCCTTTGAATCACTCCACCCATTAGTAATTCTATGGCTGATTCAGTAAGGCCACATTGAAATGTAATTTTTGTTAAGTTATACCAGTTTTTACACCCTCAAATCGCAAATGTAGATATCAGATCTTTGTTCATTTCGGGTGAATTCTATTAATGGAATACTTGTGTTAAACCCATTACAGTTTTATTACTCAAAATATAACAAAAACCAACGAAGTGAAGATACGAAAAATGTTGATTATTTATATCCGTCATCTTTCAGGGCCGCAAACATTACTGTTCAGCTAAACTAATATCTTCTCCACTTTTCTATTTTACCTCTCACATATATATGACGATACATAGGAATGTTAATTTAATTTTGTGGACTAACAAGGTGAAACATATTTGAATTTCGTGCAGTGAAACCTTTCTACAAATATCACTAAATTATTGCCAAAAAAAGTCATGTTCAATGAGGTATGAAGAAAGCCATAAATTTCTTTATATCAATGTTTATGAACTTCTTCCTAAACGCTTTCTACGTATATCTAGTCTGTACTTGTATTGGCCAGATATTTCTGCCCTACTACAATGTAAAGATTGTAGTTACAATTTTTGTAACTCAGCTGTACAACACTTAACTTTGTAATACGTGCAACACGCAATCAAAAAGACTGAAACTTAACATGTTTTGCAGTAATGTGACAGGCATGCTCCAAAATACCCAACAAATCATATGATTGCACGAATTCTCTCGTAATAAGAAAGATAAAAATGGCTACACTAAAATTCCAAATATTTATTAGGATGATCAAATCAAAAACAATGGGATGGGCAGGACATATAGTGGGCATCTGAAGATAACAAATGGAAAGCTTGAAGAGGAGAGACCACTCGGAAGACCTAGGATTGATGGAATGACAACATAAAATTGATTTCAGAGAAACAGGGTTTGGGTGTGCATTGGATTTATCAGAATACGAAACGATTGCGGGCTTTTGTAAACGGTTAAGAACTTTTGGGTTCCATGAAATGAGTCGCTTTCTTGACTAGATTTTTTTAATGCTACTCAAGAACACAGCGCCATGCAATTAGTGAATTAATATGAATATAATTTCTGACCGACGTTAATATCAACAGTTAAAAAATACATTAACTTTTACAAGTTCGTGTCTTTAATCCAAAATCTTCTAAATAAAAGTTAAATATCTACATGGTGTACTCCACGAACATTTTCTAAATTTATGGTTATTCTTGAGAACTGACATGCATTTCTCTTGTT
>NW_019060346.1:1750166-1814637 GCF_000696155.1 Zootermopsis nevadensis | reverse complement strand
TCTGCTTCTTTCAAAATCCATAATCTGCATCATGTCATATCTCTTTTCGATTCCATTTACAACAACCAATACTTTCTTTTCTACCCCATTAATGTTTCAAGTCATGAAAAAACGTCAATGCAATCCTAACTGGCAGCTTCGGAAACAGATTTAGTCTCTCGATATTATTACACTTCTCTTTCAGTATCTAATATAGGTATTCTATTATCTCTGTTTTCTTCCCATCTCGGACAAACAGATAGCAATCCTATTTTTATAATTCCTCTTTCATTCTTGCGCCCACTTCAAACTTAATAGTAACTCCTGACAGTCGTAAACATTTTTAAATAAATCCTGGCTTTGGACTTACGGATTGCGATACCATGTAGTCTTGTAAGTGCTTACTACTGCTTCGGATTAATGTTGATTACTTCATCGTTACAAAGAAGAAGACCGCTATCATTTTCATCAAAGTATAAACCTCAAATATCGTTTAGTCGTGGTACAATATTGCCATGATATCCACTCGTATTTATTTTTTCCTAATAACATTTCTGCTGTAGAGTTCTCTACATAGAATACATAAGAGGATCTAATATAAATATTTACTTCCCAGCTGGTCTGTTGCAGCGTTATAATTTAAGACATAAAGGAGTACAGAGCCCCGTGATGTTATTTTTAAACTAGATTTGTTCCACCATATTCCTATATGAAATATTTCCTAGAATCTACATTTTATCCAGAAATACATATCAAATAATTAATAGCCAACGTCAGTAGTAAACTAATTCCAGAAATTTAGTATATTAGACTCAACATAACCACATTAAAAGCTTTCTGTCATATGGGGCCAGTAATATATCATTCTGTCTCTTCGTTACAAAATGACAGAACAATGATGAACATGCAGACACAAATATGCTTTGACAAAAGTAATAAATATTCTGAACACAATAATGAATTATTGCTGAAGCGTTTATTTAATATTAAATTTAATATACTGCAAAAAACATTATTGATGTTAATTCGCATTTTGTAAAACACTGGCCTACAGACACTGAGCCTCTGCTAATATTTACCTCAATACCAAATCGTCCCTGGTCCTCACTCTCGATTAAAACAGGCCCCTACAGACCCCCTCCTGTACCCGTAGATTTTTTAATTTGAATTCAGTATATATGAAAGCCATGTTTCTGATTTCAGTGCGCTAAATGCCTACAGGTCAACACGGAAATGAAATAACCAAAGACGATTTTAAAAACCCATAACCTATTTCTATGCGATTTCACGTTCTCATAGCTGCCGTCTTCTGGGTTACTGAGCAACAACTCTGAAGACAGCCATCTGTAAACCCAGTTCTTCTACATATTTTACTCTCCGTGTTTTTACACGGCGCTGAATCGTGGACGTTGATCAAAGGTTCTTCAAAAAAGTTGGAGGCCTTCGAAATGTTGTTGTACCGACGTATTCTCAGAATTTCCTGGACACCGTGTAACCAACTGAAAAGTTCTCGAGAAATTCCACAAAGACGTCGAGGTTGTTAACACCACAAAAAAGAGAAAGATGGAATAATTCGGTCATATCATGAGAAATAGTGATAAATATGGGCTGCTGCAGCTGATAATCCAGGGGATAGTATTCGGAAAGAGGGGACCTGGCAGACCAAGAATCTCCTGGATTCGGAACCTAAAAACTTGGTTCTCGATGTCCACTGGAAGGCTGTTTCAAGTAGCAGCCAGTAAATTTCAAATTGCTGTGCTGATCG
The DNA here is from genome assembly GCF_000696155.1 of Zootermopsis nevadensis. Next base: position 1,812,893 of record NW_019060346.1, on the reverse strand, counting down.
CCAACATCCGGAACGGATAGGCACTTTACGAAGAAGAAGAAGAAGAAGAAGAAACGCTCTAGTTTTCAATTTCATTTCGACAAGCGTTCCATATACTTCTTATTCCATTACACTAAAATATTTGTATCTGTACTTAAGCCATTATTTCACCATTTGTCTCTGTGACGGATGCTCACATCTAATTAAATTTCAACAAAGGTTATTCTAGAGTGGTACCTGATTCGCGGATCCACCTGCTACTTAATAATCGCAACACATGTTATAATCGATGGCCGCTTAAATGCGTATCATCCACGGCACTCATCTGTTCCGTGAACTCTTTCTGGTCATTCGAACCTTTTCTCTGGTTCTTTAAATTATCATACTGCATTACCATTCGTCCACAAATGTTATTACTTCCTACCCCAATTATCAGAAAAACCTGACGATATATCGTGTTTTCCTTTTGGCATATTTTGTCTAACGGAAAACTTAATAAACGTGTCATGGAATTATACATATTCGAAGATCATGGTAACTTAGTAGATGCAATAAAGAAAGTTTCACTTTTCTTACAATCGCTACCTTTCCCGTGGCGGCTACCAACAGAAACTGTCCTCATTCCCCCCCCCCCTTTCGCTCGCAGAACTAAGGCAATAACAGCTACAACATTTCCACGTTTACTCATGAGTGCCGCCAAGACGGACGTAGCAGGTTACTGCTTACGTTTGTTCTTCTAATGAAACATGCTAAGTCTCAATGTGCGCCAGGCTGGAGATTCCTTTATATATAACACGGTGTAATTCTATGATCCATTACGTTCCTCGTTCACTATTAATCTCTGTTCTCATCTATTCATGTTACTGTATTTATGGAGTCAGCTGTATGCTCAGGTGGATCCTAATACTGAGCATAAATAACGCAGCATGGACATTGTGGTGGGCTGATATGTGGTGTCAATTTATCAGCACTAATATATTATTAATAACTCTTTGTTATCTTCCATGTGTGTGTCGCCAACGATTGTGAAAGAATTAGCTGTGCCAAGATCTGTATTGACGCAATATATTAGACCAAAAATTCATTATTAACTTGTGACAGTTTTATCTTTTCTGACAATCCTATATAAATAATCGAGTACTTCGGATTTATTAAATTATCCGCTATTCTTACATGTGGAGACACAGAATACGAATTAAAAAACACAAAATACGGCACAGAGTAACACACTTTTATTATAAGCTTGACAATGAAAGAAAGTATGAATTTAACAACGTATGATCCGACACTAAAACGATACTTGAAAGTTTATAGAAATTGTTTTCCCATTGTGAACAAGATACTGAAGAATACGATGCATGTAATTAAGCTTAAATGTTAGCAAGCTTCCAACGGAGCCAGACACTGCTTGGTCAACACTAAACGTCTGGAATGCTGAGTAGTGAACCTTATTAGAATGCAACTTGTTACGACGCTGGATTTGTTAGTCAGGAGTCACCGGGACGGCGAGACGAGCAGAGTAGCAACATCCATTACGGACAGGTCGATGACTGCTCACCCTCAACAACACGACGACATTTCAGGCTTCCTGAGACTATAGCCCTCTGTATAATTAAAGGTTTTGCGCAATGCAAACAGCAGTGACATGAGCTCACTCGCCTGGGAAATTTAACGCAGTTACAAGTAATCGTTGACACAATCCGCTTAAGTTTTCTCCCAACCCATGTGTCAAGTAAAAACATATCTAGCGTTATAGAACTCTGCAATATTTTAAAGTACGTTTCACTTGTTTAATATATAACTTAAACGAGGCAGTGAGATTAATTCACTGGGTAAATGTAGCTGGATACAGAAATATACTGAAGAGGCCGGTTATTAACACGAGAGTCTCCTGAAACCAGCACATCTGTCATTAAATGCTACATGGTTCACGAGTATTTATCTGGTATTCATGTTATGAGGACTGGGAGAATTAAGATCAACGAGAGGGAATTAATTTCCAGTAGTTAGATTACTGTGAAATCACACACGGATGTCATGTTAAAATCCGATAGCACGTGACGATCAAGTGGGCTATTGGAAAATTACCGTGCACTGGTATAAAATCGAAGTTAATTTAATCGCTGAATGGAAAGGCATACAAGTATACATGACGTGAAGTAGTGTATGACAACGCCGCTAGGCGGGTAGTCTTAAATTCAGTAAGAGCTCAGAAAGAATAAATACGGCAGTGTGAAAAGACAGCTTTATAAACTACTACGGAATGTCTGTCTTCTGGGTTGTTGCGCTGTGTAATCTGGTAGATGTTAACCAACGTTTCAGAGGTCATACTGCCTCCATCATCAGGGCGATGAGTCTGAAGATTTCTGTCTTCTGGGTTGTTGCGCTGTGTAATCTGGTAGATGTTAACCAACGTTTCAGAGGTCATACTGCCTCCATCATCAGGGCGATGAGTCTGAAGATTTCTGTCTTCTGGGTTATTGCGCCGTGTAGTCTAGTTAAAATTTACCGGAGTTTCAGAAGTTCTTGCCGCCTCCATCATCATGGTGAGCTCATTGTTTTGTGAATCGCCCTGATGACGGAGGCAGTATGACCTCTGAAATGTTGGTGGAAATCTACTAGACCACACGGCGCAACAACCCAGAAGACAGAAATCTTCCGAGAATTCCTTAACAGCGTTGTTATGACAACGGTTATAAAAATTCAAGCACAAGTGTGACGGACATCCGCAATTATATTAGGAGTGTGCCACGTAACTTCCCTGGCGTTTGGTATTTCTTTACAAAATTCATTGTATAAGAAAATTTACTTCTAATAATGTAAATACCAACAAACTTAGTAAATCAGAATTTGTTTTATTTTATCTTGCATACTTTTGAGGTGGCATTTTCAATATTCTAGGATTTGAGATTTAAATTCCATTCGCTTCTACTCCTTGCAGAGTTACACAACAGCAACACATTTTGCTAGTTCATACAATAGAATTTTCATGAACCAGGCTTATTTTTGTTATAAAACTAACATTATAATCAAACCAAAGCCAGTACTGGTTTATAATCTCACTTCAAGCAGCAGATGTTCAATTGTCGTCACCTACTGGCCGTGGAAGTGACTGTACTAATAAACATACACATGCCAGTTATTTCTGAACATCGGTGCTCTTGTATCGGGGTCAAACGTCACTTGGTTAAACATACAGTTTTACTTCGAAAACAATATTTGGAGTTCTGTCTGTCCTTTCCACTTTGTTTTCATGTCTTATACTGTTTGGACATGGATGCTGTCAGAAGACATTGCTCCTCAGAGTACTATGTATAATTAATTTTATACGAGAAAAGACAGGTCTGCCAACTTGAAAACAATTTCTTTGTGTTTATTCTTCAGTTCTGTTTATTTCCACAGCAAAAGTGAATCTAATTGTAAACTGAGAGTGGCGTAGTTTGAAGGGTAGAAATAGGTCAGAACGAAGCAGCTCAACTTCTTAACCACAATGTGATCTAACTGATGCATCATATTTTCAGTCCTGAATATGGAGGCTGTATGTTCTTCCTTTCTTTCTAAACGTTGGTTTCTAACGACGCCAACTCGGCGCTACAGCCGAAAACGCCAGCATCGCCGTGAGAACCTCAGATCTCTTACCGACTTGTTGAAGCTCTCGGACTGGTGGCATTGCCTGTCCTCTGTTCCTAAATCAGTCTTCTTGTGTGATACTGATGATTTAAATCTGCACAGATTAGACTGACGTGTGTGCTCACTGGTGTTTTCCTTATATTCTATAACGTACATCACCACTCAACGACGTAATTTGCTTGTGCAAACTTACTAATTAACGTTTCGACTGTTTGAAATAACATCACGTATGTCGTGGACAGTGAATAGCGAAATTATGAAGGGGAGATTCCATGGTACTTCATTCCGCATTTGAGAATGTATTACGAGAGAAAGTCAATTTTAGTTTTTCTTAGAACTGATGTTGACAGCACTGAAAAATGACTGAACTTACTTGTTTTTCTCATCTTCTTCTGGGGTGTTCAAAGTGGCCGGTTTAGAATATATCTTGCCAATAAAACTCTCATGTATTTCCTTATCCGACCTACCATTCAGTCTGCAGTTAAGTCCTCGAATTCGGTACACAAAAGTACCAGGTTAATTCATTATTCTATAGAAAGTACGATACGAAAAATTCTCAGGCGTTTAGAACGGATAAAACTGGTGACCATGAAGTTAAAAAAATATGCCTATTAGCTTCACTGTGTGTGTGTGTGTGTGTGTGTGTGTGTGTGTGTCTATTCGCATGTAACAATTCGATACCCACAGAACGGATTTTCATGAAATGTTGGATTCAATACTTCTACTTAAACTTGTTGAAACATTCCAATTTTGTTTAAAATCGGGCATAAATAACAGGTACTTTTCATGAATACCTACACTCATTTCTGAGTGCGGAAATAACTGTATGTGACAATCCTGCGTGGCGGGGAACAAGTCTAGTCTACTTTCATTGCCTGGGGAACCTCCACGTGGGATATCTCAGCGATCCGCTAAACCTCGTGGGAAAATCCTCCGTGATGATGTCATTATTCAGTCAAATATCATAACCCACACAAAATTCACTGACCCCAAACAATTCTGATGTCACTTGAACCATTCGCAAAGGTCAAATTCTGGCAAATACCACAATTATTACACTATGCTTACTTTTCCTAACATGTCAAGTACTTATGGTGTGTCTTAAGCATACTTTCACTTCGGAGGTGCTGCCTTCTGGGTCACAGCGCAATGTAGCCTGGCAGCAGTTTATCAGTGTTTCAGAGGTACTTTCTGCCTCCATCATCTGATTAAATCGTTGGTAAACCTGTACCGTTAAAACCAGAAGACAGCCATTTTCGTACTCGCCCGTGAGAACCTCAAATCCTACATAATTTCAACTTCTTTATTTTTTATTTGATAGGCCCCATGAGAATTTTCTATTAACCGTCACATACACAGATTAATATCACAGTCTCCTCGTTCACTGATAGTCATTGTATTCGTGCTACCAACACTGCACTTTAAATCGCATATAACAGTTACACGCATTACTGTTCAGCTCCGTCAATCAGAAATGTAATTTCGCAAATAAGCTGACACAAATATAACGAAAACTAATTACATTTTAGAATTGCCTATCAATACGTAATAGAGGCCGTTCAGTACACAGCAATCTCCGCTTATGCAGCACTGCTGTGTTGATAGCAATCAGAATTAAATATGTGTATCTTATTTTGTTTGCACGTGTAACGCTTCATGAAATATCTGTTCTCTGATAATGTGACGTTTACAATTATTCTATGTAGGCATACAAGTGTAAATAGTATTTAGCAGCTAGCTGGCTGAACCCGATTTGGGAAGAGTCCATATGGTGCGTGAGGTCATCAATATAAAACATAGCCACTATAAAAAAATTGAACATTCTGGTAAGCCAAGTAGTTTTAATACTAGTACTTAGTGTTGGGGCTTAGGCGTCTCGGTCCCTTGAGGTATGCTCTATTTGTCTAACACGTTATTACATTGAGAATGTGAAAAATGACGACTATGTACTTCAATACTTCAGGGAATATGACTTAGAGTGAATTGTTTAAATTAATATTACTGTTTCTAATTGCCGAAAACTCAAACGCACGCCAAAATAAAAACTATCAGGACTACATGAAAGAAAGCTTAGCACTATTTTCGAAAGATATAAATCGTCGAAAATTGTGTCATATTTCATATTTTTGTATAGACTCTGAACAACTTTGAATATTCAACAGATTAAACTGCTTTTTAGTCACCACAATCGTATCAGTAATATTTTTCATTCTTACCGTGCCAAGATTCTGTTTCTTCGTCATCTTCCCTGAAACATTAAAAATTACATCCGCGAAGAAGTCAAGAGCAGATTAAATTCCGGAAAGTCTTGCTGCCATTCAGTTCACAAAGTATCCTTGTTCCGCTCTCTATCTGAAATCCTAGAGGTTTGTTCTTTGTTACGTGTTTTATGTGGCTATGAAACTTTGGCTATCGCCCTTGACGGTTTTCAAGCAAAATTCACTTGCATTTACGACATGGAATGTATCAGAAGGGCGAAAAAAGTTACATGATAAATATTCCTAATGGAATAGGCAAGTTTTTTAGCATGTGGAGATTATGAAAGGACACAACATTTTAGTCAGAACATATGAAATGAAGACGCAACTTCATAGAACAAGATAAAGACGGCAAGACAATAACACAATTGCAGTCAACATAAGAAAGTGTTATATGTGGATTTGATTCATGTCTCAGGATAGAGTCCAGTGACAGACGTTTGTGAATTCTGAAACGAGAAATGGAGTTCCATCAAAGAGTGGGAATTTCGTCACCAGATGAGTGACTATCAGTTGATTTTTTATTTAACGATGTTCTAAATATCTCACAAACTGTTATACAGCGTTGAATAATAGGATAATCAGTGACTTACGAAGCGGAAAGCAGCTAGCATTTGCCACAGAGAAAAACCTCAGTTCGATTAACAAGTCTTTAATCCGAGATTTGAACTCGGAACCTCCCGAAAAAGAAGCAGGAGTGGTAATCACTCGGCCGCAACATTCGGTGCTATCAGCTTCTGAAGAAGCTCTTTACTCGCGGAGAGAGGTAGAATGTCAGCGACTCCGCTAGATAGATAGGTTTATTCGGTTGCATGAAATCCAGAAGAAGCCCACGGGTACTGATGAGCTTTGTTCTTGAGCTGGGAGCACCTCAGAATATTTCTCTTGTAGTTCACGACACTCTTACGTGTCTTTGCCATTTTAACGTTGAAATCTACAACTAGAACTTCTCTCCTTCAGTCAGTTTATTGGCTATGACACTGGATACATTTCTTCAGATGAGGTTTATAACCTTGTAATCTGAAGGCCACTCCTCGGACCTGAATGTGACAGCCGGATTGGCAGGTTTAGCTGAGGCTGCAAGAATCCGGATTCGGTGGTTACAGGTGGGGCTGCAGAACCATCCAAGGTCAACCTTGTTTCTTATCGTGTACAATATTACTAGCAGCCTAATACTGAACTTCAAGAGTTTGTCCTGGTGTCGTGTTGTTTAAGAGAAAACTTCCTCTAAACATCTTTTAAAGCAATTACAATTGGCAGCATGAAATTCTCGGTGAAACATGCTAGATTAATTGTTATATTGGCAGACAACTCGACGTCTAATTTATACCATACCTAGCATGCACGCCTACATTTAGGAATCTTCAGTACGTTTGACAAAGCAATGTGTAAATTCAAAATCAAAATTTCGTTGTGTTATTTAGCATTAGAGTGCATTATCATGCAAAGATTGAATGGAATAGGCCTGCTGTTATTAGCGGACAAGAAGAAGATATAATAGTCTTAGATGGTTTCAAAGTTCCTTTGGAAATATCTAAAAAAAAAAAAACGGTCCCTATATAAATTCATTCTAAAAACTTTAATTAACAGATCCTCAAAATAAACATTTAATGCACATTACGCTTCTGTCCCGATCCTCTAGTTTAATATGAAAAGTCTGTAGTTTAGACTGAGACACCTCCCGTAATATGGACATTCCGTACCTTATCCTGAATACTGCATACCCAAGTTCCTTCTCACACGCGTATGAAAAGGACGGCGTCCACAGACCCCGGGGGGGCCATTCGGTCGTTCAGCACGTGAATGCGCTACGCTGCGTAGCACGTCGTTTCCCAATGGCGATGCACAACATCGCGACGAATTTCTAATATTGCATTTTACAGAAACAGAGGACACAAGTTCTTGCGTAAATACAGCTGTTATTAAAGAGAAGAAAGTCAGGAGTAGAAAATTAAGTTATTTTCTCTGTCAGTGTTCACGGCTCACTACGTTTCATTATTGGCCTGTTTTGCAAGTATGCATAAATTGAATTTTAAACCGAGAGAGGAATTTGTTGAAATTTAATTTGATGAGCATGAGAGGATGAGATGTAGAAACATTGATCGCGCAAGAATGAAATGGGAAATGTATACACTTCTTAAGTCGCAGAGTTTGAAGAAAAGATGTTACTTCAGGGGACATAGTCTTAGGAGGGAGTATAATATTAAAATTGATATTAAAGAAACATGGTGTGAAGATACTGACTGCAATAAAATGGATCAGGATAGAATCTAGTGGGTGTTCTCTTGTAAACACAGTAATTAATCTTCAGGTTCGAAAACGATGCAGTTATCTTGACAGCTGAGAGAAAAACAGCTTCCGAATTAAACCGGTACTCCACGTAATTAGTTAAGAAGTCTGTATCCAGGCTCTAAGTAATATGCTCTTCTCACTTAAGAGGCCTACTGACATCTCAGTTTTCGTGGCTGGAATTTGACGTACGAGTATAAAGCCGTAGTAACACATCCTTGCTGTTACTTGCTTTTAAATAATGTACGGACTGATAAATTAACCATGAAAAACGCAGGTCTGTTCAGGGCAACATGTTTAAACCTCCCAGGAGTCTGAAGAGTGGATACAAGTCACATCAAAAGGTCGTCAAAGTGCGGCCTACTGACAGTCTGACACAAGATTCAAAACACAGACCCTTACTTGGATAGACACGTTTACACGAAACGACTAGGCACTGAAATTTCAATAAAAATTGAGATCAATAACATAGCTGAAGGGATAACTAAAATACAAATTAAAAGTATTCTGTGTTGCTTTTGTGCTCCAGTGGTACTGCTAAAACACCTTTGAGGCCAATTAAAAGTGTTTAAGAGTCTGTAACTTTCCCTCGTACATAGGAAGGTATTAAAAAGGCGAATAGATACCGAGGCTAAACGTGTAATGACAAGAAGATTCTCAGCATCATTTGCCTTTAATCAAATTTCTTTAAAGGTAATTTATTTTGAAGAATTTCCGAGCTTTCTTGAAGATTCTGGCTAATTGAAGGTGAAATTATGACATGTCGCTCATGTTACAAAAGTAACGTACTTAATCATCGCTTCTACGCCTTGCGCTAAAGGTTACTATGTTATCAATATTTCGTTCAGAACCACACGACCGTATCCCAATCAGATCTCGAAATTGGGTTATTTACGGACTTCTGGTTAAGCCGCCCAACGGCTTAGCTCGCCTAACGCCATGGTTTTAATCGCAACTAATGTTCGGCTGCACCGCCAATTATTGAGTAATAATATTTAATAAGAGCGGAGATGGAATTTGTGATCGCGCAAACGTCAGTCCGGAAGGGAAGCTAAAAACTGAATCGATGCGAAGCAAACTTCAGCTGTGGGGGTCGGATTCGCTTGTTTACATTATTACTTTGTACACATCTTTGTCCATCAAGTGAAGAGAGTTCCGCCTCATGTGACAATCTTATTCCTTCGTTCTTTTAGGAGACGGAATCCAGAATAGCAAATTTATCTAACCCACGATCATTTCATTTCTTCAGCTGAAATTTAACTTTTACAAGTGACGTGAATTCAAAATTCGGCGAACAAAGATGCCCTAATTTCAGGCTAACCGCCGTCAAAACCTCAAATCCTACAAAGAATATCTCTATCAGGTTCGTCCGCTAAGACAATTTTAATGAGACAATAATAATGCGTCTAATTTTTCCAGCCTGTCTCATTATAATGTGTACGCGTATAATTAGATTTAAAAATACGCAACTAATTGGATGAGTTTATCAAACACAGTAAACGTAATTATGCTCACCAAGTAGGCACTTTGACGATGGATTTTAAAAGACTGCTAGCTAACACATAGGAAAGCCTTTCATTTACTGAGATCTCTCTTTAACGGTGAAGTACGTAGTAACTGAGCGCTTTATGGCATTACGATACTTCGTAAATTACGAAACGTTGCCTGCCTCGTAATGTTGGGGCAGTGAAATCTGGGCTGCTAAGATATAATGGGTAGCTTGGTTCCGCGAGACAGAAAGTCCATGCATAGAAGACATCGGTATGAAGACCAATGAAGCTTTATATGAATTTAAGTGTTGACGAATTTGTTGTAATTTTAATAAATAACGTGGAAATCGTCTATAAATTGTGCCTGGGTGCAGTGAACCGTAAGAAATAAACATCGAATTTCGTTAGAATATTGTTACTTATCTTTACATTTAATCTCTAAAAGCGACAGACTGTGACATCACACATTCTGTTCATTATTTACCGACGCTTTTCTGCACAGCCACAAGGCTTATGTATAGCAAATATTTCGCGGCATGCATTACACCATATACGGTTGCAGTGGACGAAACAATGATTGATGTTATAACTTTATGATTTTAACTGTATGCAGTCTCCTATCAACCACAAGAGAGCTAGCGCGGGAGGAGACAAGGAAACTGTTAAGTTTTGTATAATAGATTACAGAAGGGACAATTTCATTATCCGGTGCCGTTCAGCGGGTCCGTACATTTCTTGCCATCCAGCTACACAAAAAACATCACCAAGGGTTAGAGGCGACACGAGTAAATTGCATTCGAGAAATAAGAGTTCGAACCACCCCCTCGTGGTGGCAGGTTTCCGTTAGGATCTTTTTCTCAAATCCAGTCAGTATAATTATATACGAAAGTTCCTTCTTAACGTCTCCCTGCACATGTACGCTGATCCCTAGGCAAGAACACAATTCCAGACTATAAAATTTAGGCTACCAACGCTCCAGGGTAATGGATGACTCCGATTTCCATGAAAATCCATGGCCTCTCTAAGCCCATTAAAAAAGGAAATGTCACCTCGAAAGTTCAAGCAACCGTTAAGTTGGAAGCGTTAAAATGGTGCGCGTCTTCAGTTTGCGAGTGGTGGTGACGGTGTTCCAGCTCAGTGACTTGGCTGGCTTCTACTAACATGTCCGAGTAAAAACTAACATGTTTTGAAATGCTACCTAGGATTCGGAATGAACAACTTTAAAGGCAACAACGTGTGAATGAAGAACATTGCCTATTAAGAAGCGTTATAATTTGCGTCCTTAATTAAATACTGTCAGACTCATCAAACAATTGGGAAATAAATTAAGTCCAATAGAGGACTCTTGAGGAAATGGTAATTAACATTTAGATTAGATTTGATTTGAGGTTTCCACAGAGGTAAGTATGAAGATTTCTATCTTCTGGGTTGTTGCGCTGTGTAGTCTGGTCGATGTCGCCCTGATGACGGAGGCAGTATGATCTCAGAAACGTTGGTAAACATCTACCAGACTACACAACGCAACAACCCAGAAAATAGGGATCTTCACCATTTAGATTTCATAAACGGCGGGGTTTTTCTTGATCAGCTGAGCGTCTATAAGCTTCCAGAGGATTTTCTTTCACGGAGTGACGGAATTTAAAAATATGACTTCAATGGGATGGCCTTGTTACAAAGTTTAATGAAAATAGGTCAATCAATTTGAAGAATACGGAGGTTTATTTCACATAACACCTCATTCTAGGAAACAAACCTAAAGTACTGCCTATTTAAGATAACTGGTCCAGGATAAAATCGGTAAAGCACATAAAGTGAAGTTGAAGTTTCTGTGGCACGTGTATAGGAAGATTTAATGAGGAAAGAACAATTACTTATCAGAAAATTTATGAGGAGAATCGAACACGAACTGAAGCTATTATAAATAACATTCAAGACGTAGTGTATGAGAGAGTGATTAAAATTTCCTTTAATTAAGTCGGAGAAGAGATGTCCCGTCATTACGTAACACAAAACTGCAATCAGAATGGTAGTTATTACTTTCAAAGCACAAACAAATACGACTTTCTATTTCCTCACATTTAATTAAGAGAGGAGTTCAGTCGCAGAAAAGTCTATTATTCAAGACACTACTCATTGGTTTTAATTTTGCCATTACTATTCTAGAAATAAAATAATAAATAGTATATGCATACAAAACGAACATAACCCAAGTCTATAAAATACACAACTTTAAAGGTTTAAACAATGCACACGTCATACTCAATAGAAAATGACGTTTGTACTACAGGTTGTTTAATTTCAAACGTAGTTCGACGCTCCTGTTTTCATAAATACATTACAAAATTAAAACTCGGAGCCAAAAATAAAAATACAGGCCTCGTCTTCATTGAAATGTATACGTTTCAAAATGCATAAATATTAATAAACAACAAAGTAAATTTTTTCATTAAGAATCGGTAAATAAAACGCCATTAATAAACGCTGTAATGGTTTGCTGAAAACATTTTAAAGTGATTCTCAAGTTAACGAACACCTGTTACGGAACTTTTAGGCCTTACTGAATTACGACTACTTTATACAAAGCAGAGCCCTCCTCGACAAGCTTGTAGTTGCTCAGATTGTTAAGAAATTACTCACCCCTTGTATAACCTGACGGTTCGTTGCGGTGTTTACGACAGCCCGCCACTAGATTTTATCCTGAACGAAATTGATGCACCTTCGCCTTCACATGCTACCCATTTGAAATCCACTTTAAAATTATCTGCCTGTGAACGACTAGGTAACAAGTTGCATCAAATATTTCTGCCTAAAATTATGTAGCCCTATACGTTTGTCACCTTCCCACCTTCAGCCCTGAAGCTGTAGACAGTATGTTTCTCCGAAACCCACAATAGTATCGTCAGGGGTCTCACAGTTGAATGAAACAGCAGAAGACATTTCGTAATGCTCCTACATAGGGACTCAGTTTCAAGAATTTCTGTTCTGGAAGGACGCAGGCTGTAAACTTATGTCCCGCTCAAAATCCAAGTTACCTTGAAAATTAAAACTAATAAATCTAAAGGGATTAACAATCAAACCAACATAACATGTTTGTCACGTTTGACGTCAGCAGAATAGTTTTCATGTCCATGTCTACTGCAGTGTATGCCATTTACAAAGCGGCCCAACAAGAGACAAGGTGAAGGAATTTATGTGCAGTATTTAGGGTTGCGTTTTAAATGAAACAGTCTGTAAGTATAATTCTTTCTGTTCCTGTAATTTATTGCACGTTAAAATGACAGAATTCCACAAAGTAGATTATCCCCTGGTTCTGATTTCATTTGTGGAAGATAATACTTTAATTTCAACTTTACTTAGAAACTTTATGCACGTATGTGAACTATAAGCTACCATTTCGCAGTCCTAGGCAGTATCCGGTGCCCGGTCGCTGTAGCAAACGTCTCTCATGTCCTTCTACCCACACACCACCACTCACAAACACATGACCTTTCTACAAGCAGTCAAATAAAATATTCACTACCGAGGCCCTGTCATGCGTGCTTTGCATCATGTGCATGGAGAGAACGCTTTGGCCACATGGCTGATCATGTCTGTCTGTCTGTCCGCGTGGTACAACTGGAGAACCACTGGATGGATTTTGATAAAGTTTTATATGGGAGTAATGTCATAGCTTCCGCCCTAAAATCGTATTTTTATATTTCCTGTAATCGACAATACCAACATGGCGGACGAACTAGCTCATGAGGTGTGATAAATACTAGCGCCAGTTTTACTAGGGCCATACAATGATATATGATTGTAGATTTTCAGAAAATACACAACGTTGGCATACTAATTCTTTCTATAATGTAAAAAACAACAAGTTGGCTCCATGAAAGAAAACGAAATGTTATCTGGCCAGGATTTCATCCTACGACCCCATGCATACGTGTCCAGTATGCTACCACAGCTAACGCGCCTTGTGACGTATCGGTATTGACTTACATTTATTAACGAACACATTAAGACCTCGCGATTGGAATAGTTGGGAATAAAAGTTGAGTAAAATAACTGACAGAAGTTTTGTAGAAAACTATTCTTTAAAACTATTTCAACTAAGATCATTCCGAATTCAGACTGCAAAGAATGTGTAGTGAATACACCTTTCCAGTCCTGTTAGTTTACTGTGACAGCAGCTCCCAGCACGTTTGTTCAGCGATAACACGTTGAACTTGTAACGAAGTTGTACTGGGTTCGAGCATTTGCTAGGTTACTTGATGTTCTGTGGTTCCCCATAATCACATAAGCTAACTTCAAATACGCCACGCCCACCTCTTTCTAAGTCCTTAATTATTTTCTCTCATACATGCTGTTACATTTTCCGCAGTTGAAACTAACTACACAAAGCAGACTCCGTTTGAGAAGCTGACAGTAGCTCAGCCCATTAATAAATAATCCGTCCTTTATGTAATCTGAAACATCATCAGCGTGTTCACAAGACCCCTATTTTGGACCCAATCCACAACCAACTGAATTCAGTCCACGCCTTCACTATTTCTTTAAGATCAATTTTAATAATATCCTCCCCATCTAAGCCCGGGTTCCGAAGTTATCTCTTTCTATCACCAGTATTAACACCGTGGACCAGAGTCTTTGAGAAACTGATATTTACTCGTCTGGACAAGAAATACCCCGCCGTATATGAAAATGCTAAACGTAGTTTATATCAGGGCTGTGGAGTCGGTACTAAAATCTCCGACCCCGCTCCGGCTTCGACTCCTTCATAAAAGCTCAATATGTATTAATAAGAGTTAACCTACTAAAATGGTAACTGGCACCATGAGAGATTTCATCACCACCACGTGAATCAAGAGCCTACGTTTTAGACTTATAACCTATATTTAATTATACGTCTAATGTTTATTGCAGAAATCGATTGATTTGTAGACAGTTTGTATTTTTAAGGTACCTACAAAGCATTATTCCCACACCATGTGGCTCAACGCGTCGTTGTATGTCACTAAGCGTGAGGCCGCTGGAGGCTCACACGGTATAGAAATTGTTCTTAAGATTTTATCTCGAGGTCGGAGTCGGTACGTTTTTACCGACTCCACCTAAAATTTCTTCCGACTCCGACTCTAACTCCACAGCTCTGGTTTCAATTTTCGAAGCATCGGAGAAGGGAAGTTAGTATTATAAATGACGAGCAGTTAAGGTTCTAGAAAGGAACGAATGTGGCGTGTTTGAGGGTAATGTCCGAGGATTCAACTTAAATAACAAATCAGTTATAATAGAAATTACATGAAATAAGGCTTATTTGAACGCAACTGTCTGTCATCAGTACTCACTCCGCTAAGGAAATATAATTTTACCTTCTTTCCTTGGTCAGGGACCTAAAATTTGTAACATTATCCGAAGGCATTGTTTACATATTTTTCCGCTTCACTGTCATTTTGCAGACACTAGAGTCACTCAGACGCTCGTGGTTGTTCGCACAAACAGGTTTAATGACGCGAGAAGTAAGGAGAAGTTTGAGTGCGTAAGTTACTGTTGTTGTTTATGAGCCTGATGGATATTATAAACTTTTCTGCGTGTCAGAAGATAAATTTGTCGAAACTGTAAAGTTCCTTCATTTCATACTGAATGTGTAATCTGTTGACGAAAAAGGTATAAACATATAGTTGCAAATATTTCCAAGCTTTACTATAATAACTCATAAATGACGACATGAAGATCAGAAAGACTAAAGAAAAACTTTGCGCTTTTCATCGTTTCCTCAGCAACCACTTTACAGTCAGACCATTACTATCCACTGTGTGGTTAACAAACAGCACTAGATGGTACCAGCTGAAACTAGCAGCTGTATCCTAAGTGACTTGAATCCAGTCCAAATCTTCACTCTCCATTTCTTTAAGATTCCTTATAATAGCACCCTCCTGTCTGTACCTAGGTCTTCAAACAGGCCTCTTCCTTCCAGGCTTTCCGCATAAAATTTGAATGAATTTCACATCTACCCCAAGCGTGCCACACACATATTTACATATCATTAAGCAATATCGTGGCAGAATCGCATGAGATGAGGTGAAAATCAGTATTGAAACACAACAGATTACAGGAATTCTGTTGCATGTCCTGAATAAAACATTTCTTCCGAAGTAGTTATAATGTTTGTTTATGCCAGCCCCATGCGTGTGTTAAAATAAAAGTCCGTCTATGGCTATGACACAGATGTTTCCATGGTTACAGCCCACATATTGCAGACTCCCCCGCAGATGAGAGATAGGTCTTTGTGGGTTGGAGGTACAGTTAACACGACTGAAGTTATTTAAGAGAAATACTATAGGTTAGGAATAGTGCACATACAGATAAAATAAGCACATAAATAGATTGTGATTTTGATGTAAAGACGCTTATGGAGGAGTTGTTTAGGTTTTGTAAAAAAACAGGGAAGGAAAACAATCTTACCTCCAAAGTAATACCGTGTTCAAGTGCATACGCAGAGAAGCAGAAAAGTTTTTGTCCATCTGAATAACTATCGACTATTTAGTTATGACACTTCAGTATTATTTTATAGTCAGACATTTAAATCAGCCAGAGACCGATTAGGCTGGTTCTTCGGTTTGTCTCAGTTATCCTGGTAAATTATGACATAGTAAATTGAAATTTTTCAAAGTCACGTCTGGTCACATTCATAGAGATTTATTACTTTTATGGCATTTCGACTGTTACGTAAACTCATCAGTTGATACAACACCCCTAACATAAAAGCATAAACAGCAACTATGTAGTTAGAAGTCCTCACGTAATTTGCCTTGATGTTCTCAAGAACCAAAACTTGGCTTATAATTTAAATGCAATTAATATGACTACTTTCCAAGTAACCGTCCTTGCATCATTCCTCTACATTTTCAGGTAAAATTAAGTTCTGAAACTCGGTACGTATGCAGGACATTATTAGTCAGTGCATTTAAAAAAATGTAATCACCAAAAGTGGTACATTCTCGAATTCAAAGGCAGTTCCTTATTTGTGGGTTTATATTCCCCATTACCCAGGTGAGAAAGTCGGACAGAAAATAAACGAGAACAAAAATGTTTATTTAAACTCGAAATGCTCAACAAAATAAGCAAATTATTTACGTCATAAAAGTATACAGAAAGTACTTAAAAATTAATTCGCCAGAAACTTATTTTCTAGCCCCTTTGTGTCAAAGGCAAACGAAGTTAAATTTTATCCTATTTTTACACAAAAATAAAAGTAAATACTAAGTCTGTAAGAGCCTCAGGGCGCTTAAAATAATATTCACAAAGAATATATATTTTAAGCAGTAAGTTACTACTTACAAGGCAAACAAAATGCTTATAGTCCATCGCCCAGCTCCAAAAGGGGCAAGGGGAATTGCTAAAGTAACCATAGGTGATAAAAATGTTCAAAGAAACATCTTCTAAACCATAATTTACCAGGTATAAATGTACAGTTTAGGATGACATTAAAAATTATGCTGTTCCTTTATCTATGACGTCTGTGTGCTGTCTAGTTTTGTAGACGTTTATGTGTAGAAAATCCGTTAGGAATTAGTTTATGACGTGGACATTCTAAATCAACAGCAAAATTTCTTAGCGAATAAATAATTTCGCTATCAAATAAAATCATTTATTTATGATACAATAGGCGTGTTCTTCAGCCCAGAAGGAATTAAATAACTGAAGAACTGCTGCTGAAAATGCAATATTTTAGTTATTTTGTCTCAAGGGTTCTCAGAAAATCGCACAGTTTCAGAAACGAGTTTTTCTGCAAAAAAACAATACCGAAAATAAACTGACAATACGAATAAAAGTAACTAATTGCAATTATGAGTGTCATTTTAAATGTGTTATGAGTTAAGCAAATTTTATTTATTTTTCTTACATCTTAGATGCATGAAGACAAAGCAAGTCCCAGCAAAGTTCCTTTATCGAATAAAATCAATATCCTTACAGCAAATAAGGAACTCATTCACTGGCAGCCATTGTTTCCCTGTAATTATAAAGCCATTTTTCAACTCTCCCTAAGAATACTTCATGTTCTTTCATGCTATAGTTTGTCTATGTCCAAACCCGGATGGTACGTACAAAGGGTTTTAATAACACGAAAATAGTAATACTGTGTTTTCACAAAGAAAAGGATGAAACCTAATTTTCGCTTCAGAAATGTGCTGGAGAAATAAACAGAATGTGAATATAATGTTACAGTACTCGAGGTTCTATTAAGGCCTGCAATTTAAGGACAAAACTAAGAAATTCCCCGCCTTTTATGGAATCATAAGGTTCATTACCGTGTTTAAAAAATCTCGCCATCGATCCCTATTCTGGTTCAGATTAATTCACACCTTCCAAACACTATGCCCATAAGATCAATTTTTCGAGGAACCTAGCCTGTATAGATTCCTGACAGTCCACATTTCGTATCAATATTCCGTTGATTCGATCGTTCCAAACAATCCGTCCAAGTCTGCGATCCTGTGTAACATTTCGTTAACAGGGTGGTCTTCTAACGGTCCCCCCCCCCCCCCCCCCCAATCCAACCACTGTTTGTTCAATATATGCACAGCTATCCTCCAAGTCCGGTGGCCTTCTTAATCTGAGGACAAATCATTCAATAGTGGAAAGGAACCCACTCAACATGGCAGCTGTCTGCAGGTGAGAACAAAACGAAATGTACTGGTAAATTTTCCAAAATTTTAAAGTTATTTAACACTTTCATCTCTTGTTCATCATGAAAGAGACGTGCAAATAATAAGCATTCGAGTTGGTCTTTGTGCGATGATTACTGAATGTTATTTTGTTTTTGATTTCGTCTCAGCTTATTCATCAGTTACAGCGTTTATTTTTAATAAATAACTGACTGGAATGTATATGGAATAAAACAGCAGTATAATGTGTAATCCCTACTTGAAATACTGACAAAATCTACAGGTATATGTCAGAATAGCAGGCTGAAAACCAAACCAGGAACAAAATCAATGCAAAGACAATTTTCCAGCCACTAAACCGTGACATTCCGAATCCTATAGGAATACAATTACGGACCGCTTGGTCATTGCACGAAGGACGAGCAAAGTAAAAAACATCAAATAAATATTCATGAACGCTTTCATTTAATCAGAGACATTTCCTCTTTAACATAACAATAAGGAGGTCAGATGAAAATATGCTTTATTCTTTCAACATTCACAGCCCCTCGATTTTTGTAAACGTTTTTAAAACACATTTATTTTTGTTTTAAAGGCCCTATTCGGGTCTGACATAGAAGTTCAATTTCTAGAGAAATAAATCTTACCAGGCGTGCCAGAATTAATCCAAACAAGTGAATGATTACAGGTAATTCTGCCGGTAGAAGCAATATTTGAAAATAACTGCCCCATTCTACGACCTACTGATGATGATTACAGCAAAAATTTAAATATGTCAACAAATTATAATAAAACTATAAAGTGGTAAATTAAATTAAATTAAATTCGGTACAGACGTTCTGAGCTGTTGCATGAGAGAAGATGGAATGGCAAGCATATAAATGGACAGACATGACACATTTTTGCAAATTTTACTTGCAAACGAGAATGAAAACGGATTATTTAAGTGGTCCGCGTTTATGAAACAGATAGAAAAAGTTTCCGTTTTAGTTTAATCTTGCATAACATACCAGATTCGGTAATTCATTTATACCACTTGCAATCGACCTATGCTTAGCTCTATATACAGTTACCTAAACGCTGCAATTTTTGTGTGGCTGGCATACGCGGCTGTTTCCATTCAGTATTGCATGTTTCGATGCAATTTCTTTAATCTAATCCCACAAAAACTCAATTTTGTTGTGGCTTTGTTCGCATTTACTACCACGTAGTCGCCAATATATGTACTCTGGTACGACACTGAGCAAGGCTAAGTTAACACAGACTTTTCTATAGAACAAAGCAACTCTGATTAAGGATCCAAAAGCCATTGAGCTGTCGATGACCGGTGATATGGAACAAGATTGAAGCTCCGTCCTTACACGATGTTCTCTAATATTTCTGGTTTCCTCAACTACACCGGACGTTAAGAGACTCGGTTTTAATCCCACCGAAGGCCACCTAAAACATTTTTGTATCTCGTAATTAATAATCGTTTAAAATTCAGTACCCAGCAGTATGTAAATCCTCACGAAATTAATTAAATAATTAGTGAACTGACTACAGGCTGCAGGAGCGGGGCTGGGTTTTCAGAATTTTATACAGAATTATTACTATTGTATATTTATTATATTTTCAGAGTATTTTGATCCAAAACGAATTATCAACTACATCCACAAAACTAGCACGGCTATTAAAACGTATCTAAACAAAATCTAAAGTCCTTATACATAAACATTTGTCTAACAATTTTCCTATTAGAATTTATCTAACTGAAAAAAAGATACTCAAACTCCATTGTTTTTAAACTTCGGTTTAGAATAAACCACTGGGCAGTCCGAATATAAGGAGTGATTGGAATTGAATGGAACACATCGGGTTATATTCTATGCTGATGTTAATTTAATGGACAAAAACATAAATGTCATAAAGGAACACAGAAACTCCATTATACGTTAGTACGGAGGTTGGTCTGACACAGAGAACATTAATTAGATCTACATATCCACGTCTCGTCATCAGGATGCAGGGAACATGATAATAAATCAAAAGAGGTAATAAAGCCTTTGAAAATGTTGCAAAATTTAGATGTGGAGATAGATATATACCTACAAATTTATTTTTAATATATAAATCTAGATTCGTAGCGAAGACTGCTCCTCTAAATACAGAGCGTCCCGCAACTGGATACCCATACCATAACTACGTGCTCTTGGTATCAATTTGAGTCGAAATTTTCAAGTAAACCTGGGTCCGATCTGCAACGGTTTGTCAAGAAAATGCTCTGGACTCACGTCGCAGTGGCCGTGTTTGCACATCGGACCGGATGTGCTTGTCGGCCGCTTGACATCTCAGCGCGATTTGCGTTTCCAATAGGAATAGCCGCGATTGATGTTTGGAGACGTTCCTCTGCTAACCAGACTATAGATGTAGCTGCACCAAGATAGCGCACCCCCGGATTTTCGTAAGCAGGTGACTGGAACTTTCGCCCCTGGACTATTTTCTCTGGGGTCACATAAAATCCTTGGTGTCTACTATCAAAACTAACAGTAGAGCTGAGTTGCTGAAGCTACGAATTTCTTTAGAATTCTTTCAAGTTTAGTAGAATCGGTGGTAGTAATGGAATTTTAGGCAACAGATCCATACTCAAGTTTGGGCCGAACAAGACTACTGTACAAAAAGCATTAGGCTATCAAGACTGGGAAAGGAAGACGTAATACACCGGATCAAACCTAACATTCTTCAAGTTTGTGTTCTGGTGAAAATAAAGTTTGCAGCCTAATAGTACACCGAGATCTTTAACACACTGGATGTGTGATATCAAATTGTTACATAGTTTGTAATTAACATATATACTATTTTTTACGAGTGAAAGATGTAATCGTAGTTTTACCTAAATTAAGTATCATACCATTGAAGATTTCTGTCTTCTGGGTTGTTGCGCCATGTAGTATGGTAGATGTTTACTAACGTTTCAGAGGTCATACTGCCTCCGTCATCAGGGCGATGAATGCAGTTCGATTTTCAGGAGAAATTTTTAAAAGCTTATTCCACTATGATTAACAATTTCATAAAAATTCTTGTTCTCAATTTTCGGTTTTTTAAACATCTTCCTTCCACATAAATTTTCGTATATGCTAAAGTAGCCGTCATCGAAATGCATGATTTAAAGTTACAGCAACGTGCAAAGTAGCAACACGAATAGCTGAGCTCGTTAAAGTGAAGACAGCTCAAAACTCACAATACAGCGAAACTAGAAACGCTGTACTGTTGACTTCGAGGTGCGCGGTAAGGGGGAGTAAAGTATAACAGAATACCTAAATTACAGATTAAAGGACACGATCCAATTATTTTACACTTTGATTTTCTTCGGTTTCAAGTTCAATGTTCAACAAAAATTCCTGATTAATATTCTTAAAACTAATGATGCATATATTTTGTCTCTCCTTACCTAGCATGTTTCACCGAAACGTAATTGATCTTCCATTACAAGTACACAACAGACAATCAATGTAACTATGTGACTGCAATGCCCGAGAACCTTTCAAACCAATAATGTGGCTAAAATCAATTTAATCAATAGCAATGGAATTTAGTGCTAAAAGCATTTATACAAATGGACAGGCCTGTAGCGTCCGGGGTGATGACACAGCAGATATCACAACTTCAGAGGGTTCAATAGAGTTGACTCGCATGTCTTAGGGAAGGGCGGATGACTTGAATGCATATGATTGTGGGTGGGTTGAGTGAACAGATTAGATGCATGGACGAGTGGGTGAATGGATAAGTACGGTGAAAGAAACTTATAAAATGAAGGTGCTAATTATAGATTCATGGACTGATCTGATAACTTCGTACACTGGAATGGAATCTATGATAATGAAGGATTTATTTCATGGGGCATAGTATGTGGATGAATGCAGATAAACAGAATTATTTCATCATACTAATAATCCATTACATATTGGCCTGTGGTGACACTCATATCTGAAACATTTTGTGTCAAGAAAAGATAATCTAATTTCCGCCATTCCTCCAGGATAAAGTCTCGAAAGAAAGAATCCACGGATAAATATAAATCTCCTCCATACACACAAATGAGAGGTGGTGTAGTGAAGGCAGTCTTCATTACTAAAAAGCGCCGACTTATGTAGGCATCGTACTACATTCACAAAGTCAACATACACTCAGAGCAGGGGTGCAAATATTACACGCAAGTGGTGATTCATGATTAAATTACGGTAATGAGGTTTATGAAGTGAAGAGTTACTCATTCGGCATATAAGCGTTTAGTCTGTTTCAGTACTACTCACAAAGCAACTTAATATGTTTAAATGCCATATACAGCGACAGAGCTCGGTCAGTAACATAACTGGCTAGAACAGGCTGAACAATGGGGGTTGACCACAGGCAGAAGACAATATTTGTCTCTTCCCCATCGCGAGCAGACCGGCCGTGCGGGACATTTCTTGAGAAGATGATAATGTTTTAGGAAATTCTCTGTTCCGTAACGTTGTTGATATTTGGTTAGTCAATCAATTGAGGTAAACATTTATTGGACGATCTGTACAGGTTTAATCGCGCTTTCAGCACATCGTGGGTAAGCAGTTTGACATAAACAGCCTCCATTATGTTTGCAGTGACAGTTACGAATGAGTTAATTTGCTAAATCCGAAAATGGTGAGTGACATGTGTTTTAGGTTCCAATGATTTGCTTTATTTGTCAACTTGTACAGTCGAACCAAATCACGAACACGCTTAACTACAAAATGGTTCATCTGAAAGAGCTCGGTCTAATGCAGCAGCGCCCTCAAAACATCTGCTTGTGGAAACCTCGTACGGCATTAACGTCGGCAACTAAGTGTGGCACAACATTTCATCAAAAGCTGATAGTCGCTCAGCTAGTCACGAACCGAAATATTTATTACGGTGTTCAAAGAAACCCATTCCTGGGCCTTAATCTAAATCAAATAAATACAGCCCGCCTTCGAACCATTTAAACACAGTCCAAACTCACAGATCTCGTCCGGACGCCAAAAAAATTCGAACAAACCGAAGACAAGCCTTGGGAAGCCGCAGGACACTACTCTGCCCAACCGACGAAATCTGTGGTCCCGACGCCAACACACCTCCTGATGAATCGTTCTGATGATGGAGGCAGTAAACACCTATGAAACATCGGTAAACTTCTACCAGACTACATGGCGCAACTTCCCAGAAGACAACCATATTCAAATATAGCCCTAATTGCAAATTTAAAGACTCACATTTCAGAATTGTTGTTTTCCAGTAGACCTACATTTATAAAGACGTGAAATTAGTTTCAATATAATGCTTCAGTAACTCAGTGGCTTTTCAGCATTCGTAAAACGAAGAGGCCAACATATGAAATGCAATTTAATTAGACGATCACACTCAGGTTCTATTCGGGTGCCTTCGCGTCTTATTTATTTAAGCGAATCATCTACTGCAAACTTTGAGGCAGAAAATCATTTATGTAATACAGATTCATATTTACTTTGTTTTAATTGAATTCCAAATAAGCAAAAAGCTTGCTTGGTAAAGTAAAATGCGTCTGAACGAGTCTGTGCAGGTGAACAGTTGAAATAGATGATATTTTTAGTTTATAATTAACTAATAGAAGTGAATACATTCACCTGCTCCAGGATATCATCAGGAAAACATAAAATAATCAGAAGGGGCTGAATTTTATTTGCTTAAATCAATTACTTGCTTTAAATTATGACGTTAATTTGCTGGGACAGAATATAATAAAGTATTATAACGAATAACGCAAACCTTCTCCTATAAAAATGTGCCTAGATGTAGCTATAACTAAACCTAAGAACGAACAAACGAACAAACAAACAAACAAGCGCGCACGCACACACACTAAACCATTATCAGCAGCAGTATGTCTAAGAAGAACACTTAGCACTGTAACTGAGGTTCATAACAAAATTATAACAAGTTCTGCAATTTTACCTTACACATGTATAGCGAGTTTGAAACTTCTTATCACGTAAATTTTCCAAAACGCTAAAAATTAAAATAACTTAAAGAATAACACTGGAAGCTATTTATTTATGGCTGTTAAACGTGATGTCTTGCTTTAAGAAAACGCCTAGCATAAATATCTGTGCATAAGACGAAAGAACTGAGAGATTTAACTAAAAAGACCGCGATTTATGTACAGAGGTTACTAGTGTTGTTAAGATAGTGAAGCTCGGCATGTAAAATAAATAGGGAGGGAGAAAAATATACAGAAATTTTGTGCAGAAAGATTTTAGAAAATTTCTTCTTGGCAGGATGAGAATTATTTGTGTGCGTAACCTGGATCTTACATAAATCACTCGTAAGGATGGGAGGTAGCACATGTTAGTTCCTTTACGTATTAGACAAAATTTGGTCTCCGAAATACATTTACCATAGTCTTAGCTTTTGCCTTACTAGCCAGCATTCGCCGCCATTGGTCTACACGCCTTCTTGTGATCAATTTCTGTGTGAGTACCCAGTACAAACAATCCACACACCTCATTTAATCCATTCAATCCCACAATTAAACACAATAATCAGCGATGATAAATTATCATAGAATGATCAAAAATTGTGATCTCTTTTAGGTAAGGAACAGATTGTCAGTGGAATTGTATGTGACTCCAAACGCACGAAACACACAAAGACCTCTTAATAAATTACGTTTTTAATAGCTCAGAGGATATAACTGTCCTTACTTTCTAGCGATGTAGGGATTTGAAGTGTTGGGTCCTTTGGTACGAAAGGACGCAGTCACACGGGGCACGTCGAGTAGGGGATACAAAGCCAGGAATACGAACAAGAGTGCTGGGGGCAAAGAGTGTAGGAGTGAATTGTGCGACTAAACTGCTCGTGCCGAAGGAAACAGCATGTCAGCATTCTGTCGCACGGTAAGGAAGTCATGCGGTCCAAAGTCCTACGTGCGTAAACTGCGTTACTCATACGCCCACCCTCATTCAAAAGTCGGAGCATAACAATAATTCTGGATATGACCTAATGGTGGAATTCTGTGAATAAGTAATAAAATTTCTGGTTCCATAAAAGGCGTAAAATCCCTTGGATAGCCCCAAGGAGTTAAAATTGCCAATATAATGAAAACAATTCCTAATTACGGAAAAAGTTTGGATTAACAATAGCTAACATCATATAACTTAGGTACATAGGCGTATAGTTCAGATGAAAAGCAATGTACAACATTATGTTGTTTAATCTTTTAGTGCTATTACGGAATCGTTGTCTGTTACTAATACTCATATTACATGACATTTCACGACCAAGTGAGCTTTGCTTTGAACTGGGTATGAGCCTAGTAAGAATGTCTGTTACATCTGACTAATGGTTTTGACTTCCAGGCGAATACTTTGAAAGTGCTTTGAAACATAATACAACCTCTTCTTTTCCGATATTTTTCAATTTACTGACTCAGCACAACCATCATCTCATCTCATTCGACGCCATGCGCATCTAAAATAACCTCGAACCGTCAGCCATAGATATTGTTCTTTTACAAACAATGCGAGGAATAATCAAAAGGGAAAATTCGCCTGTAAAAGGTATGTTGGTAGCACTGAAGAAATTGCGGATATAAACGTGGTTCTCAGTGAGTTTTCGGTATGTTGGTGTCGTCTGTGATTCCTGGTAAGATGAGAGGCGATGTAAACAAAGTCGTGTGAAGGGAACAGTTGTTACTGCTTCAAAACCTTGTCCTTCACCTGGTGTAGTTTCATAATAATTTTCTTGTTATTTTAAAGAATGAAATAGCAATTATATTATCCTTTACAGCGATAAAGATTTTGAGCGTCATGCTGTTTAGTATTTATTACATAAATAATGTTCAATGTTACAGTAATAGATACTGTTTAAATTCTGTTTGTCCAAATGACTTGGGGCGGGTGAATATTTATTTTAACAACGCGTTAGCCCACAATAACAAAATATTTAACATAACGATCACAGTTTGTATTTTCAGTTCTGCTGCCTTGCTGGACCTATTTTTCAGTTATTCGCTGTTGCCTGAGAATTGAAATAAAACATAAAACGCAATACATTTGCAGAGTTTCTAACAGAACAAGTTTTACTCGGTTTACCGGAGAAGCGAAATTTTATTTCGTCAAAATCCAAGGACTGTGACAGAATACGAAATGGAAAGCGAGTGTGAGCCGGAGGCTGGGGGAAGAGTTTTTCTCTATAGATGCAGAACTACTACTTTCGTACCGTTACGTCTTCTGACCAGACTTGACGCGCACTGCACGAGACCAGCTTCCATACACGGCGTACCTCATTCTATTTCTACCATCCCCTTTTCCTCCAAACTGAATCAAAAAGTTCTCTACTGATACATGTTACTGACTGCGTATAAATTCCGGCATTCTATATTCTCTGATTTTCCGTTTTTTATATTAGCTTTCCACTCAACATTGCAGTTTCATTGTTTGATAAATTTTCTCTCTGTACGTATGCTGAAAATATATTTCAGATATAAAACAGTCAGACAAGGAAATCTAACATGTAATTCCGATCCACAAATTCCAGTGAGAGTCACTGACACTCACCACGTTCCCGAGTTTACGTATTGAGTAGTTTTATATTTCGTCAATTAACTTCAACGATAAAGCCCACCACACTTTTCTTTAATTAATTAGGATATGAGTAAAAATTAAATCCCGATTTAAAGAAATTGTAACTCTGAAATGGCCTCACGACAGCCACATTGAGTATTTATAAAAAATGGTAAATTGTGAAAAAAAAATCCTGAAGTTTTCTTCAGTATGATGTGCTTTGTATGACAGTAGCCTTGCTCATTTCAGAGATGTCTTTAAATCGAGACCTAATTGTGACTATATTAGTACTCGGTTTAAAGCGTTACGGGTATAAAACAATTTTTTTTAAATGTATGCTCTCTGGAATACACTGATCTTCCCGCCACATCAGGTAGGTCACTGGTACACTGATGTGATCATATGTAACTGTTGTGCCTCACTCTATTATTGCAGTAATATGACAACAATGCATTCTGACATCTCTTCCCATTTTTGCGCAACAATTTGTTCCAAAAATAATCTCCGGTCATGCAGGTTGCCTACTCCCGTACACACACAGACATTTGTCATAGACGGACCCATAACACAAATTTCGTTCATGCTCAGGCTGCATGTGTAATAGACGAGTTCTTTTATCCTCATATTCATTTAAAGCAGATACAAATCTGTTGTTCCAAATCGAATAAACATAAATCATACAGAAACACATTGCTTCTTTTGTCCCGGATTTTGTTAATGTTATCACAGCACAGAAGGATGTTCCGATTAAAACATATATATATTTGGCATGTGTGTGTGGACTGTGTCGTGCTCCATTTATTCGCGATGCGCAATTGTCGAAAAAAGTCGATATAGTTTAACTGGATCTGAGCTTTTCGCAAAATATCAGGCCGACATGGACCAAAATGACAATAGCAGACGACGTCCAATATAGATCCTACAACGGCAATTTACATTATCATCCAGTGTAGTTTCAGGGATGAAAAGCGGATAAATGGGAAAACATCTGTAAAAGACATTTGAATCTTTCAAAGCAGTAAAAACGTCGATGTTTGTCTTGTAATCAGTAACACAGCGTGGACTTGTTGGTACATACCAACGTTTCGGGGAAACAAATTGCCTCCATCTGCAGGCGTTACTACCAAAAAAAGTTCACATTAACTTGTATGAAGACGTCCTCACTGTTCGTTAACTTCGTGCAAGTAAGTCACAAGAACAAAAGCAGTTTCTGCGAAATCGACTTCCTAGACAGTAATATGACTTTACTAAGAGTTAGCGACCGAGGTTGGACTTCCAGAGAGAACGGTGAGACCTCATCTCTTTACCGTCACATACAGAACCATACAGGGGCCTAAACGTCCCTTAAATCTTTAGTGAAGATGTCACAAATATTTCACTTGACAATGCCGCTCCCCTAAAGACTGCTTGTGAATCTTAGCATTATACAGTTTCACCTCTATGACACTATCTCTGCCTGCACCGGAGTCCTGTACTGCATTCCATTAGTCTCAGAGTCCAGACTCCAGAGCATTTCGCTCTGTTAGTGCTTCTCTCAAGACCCAGACCACCGTGGTACAAGCTGTCTACAAACAGTTTCAATTACATCCTTTTAACAAGTCCAGTTCTACTAAGTGAATCCGCTAGTGGACTCTAAAATCACGCAACGACAACAGGAGTTTAGCACAGGCGAATATTAAATTAGGTCCTTATACCTCGCACTCTGTCGCTCTAAATACTCTGGTAATACACGAAAACAGAGTAATATATCGTTCTTGAAATCAACGCAGGTGGAAACTAAGATATGGCCTTTCAACGACTAATGCTACGTAAGCATACTTTAATAACATATAAACATTCTGATGTTTGGAGACGCAAGTAACTAATAAAATAAGCTACAATATACTATTAAGAGAACAATGCTACTTCTTATCATATTCGGAAAATTAAATAAAATCCAATTAATGCTGATTCCAAATTTCGACGAAGTCAATTTTGAAATTTACATAAACAAATTCACATAGTGTTATGAGCCAGCATCGAGTATTAATTTATTAGGCGTGTTTGACAATGCTGGTTCAATAACTTAGGTTACAAAGCATCAAATGAGACAGGAAGATAATCAAAATCTTGAATGGACAAAGATTTTAATGTGGGCATTAGTAAAATATTTGAAGGTACTGTCACGGTATCTTTCTAGAAATTTTTCAGGAGAACCACGAAAAGACATTCGAACAGAAGCTCCGATTACAACGGCTATCCCGTGTACTCGGTATAGAAACAGTGTCAAAATCAGATGAAGCTTTTCGTGTCCACCACACATTGTAAAAATGCCAACAAACAGAGAGTAGAACACATTTAATTTCGTCTCACAATGTGCAAATGCAGTTTTGTGTTATTTTAACTAGTGAGATTATTTTATAATAATGGAACACCAATTTTAGCAATTCTAATCTGCGACACAGGTGTTAATTGATAATACAAACAGAGTTAAAGTGTTTTCCTGGAACCGTTCCCGCAAATGACCTATTCCAGGACCCGAAGTTTTCCGAACAATAATATACAGAAACTCCTCCAACAATTTCGAATTCAGTATCGTGATGTCCATTAATTAACGTGTAGTCCCGTACTGTAATTAACATTAACCGAAACTTCTAAAAGTCAAACACTCTTGAGAAATTAGTAACACCAAGAAATGCTGTGTTCGTACACTATCGTGACCGTCACCAAACTGCATTCTTAAAGGTCACAGAAAAGTCGTACAGATTTTCAACACGAATAGCATGGCCCAGCGAGTGAAGAAATCTCAGAAATCGCAGAGTAGCAAAGTTAGAAACATTATTGACTTAGAGCCACACGATAAAGGGAGTGAAGTTCTTCCGTGGCCTTGAGCACACAAAACTTATTAAGGCACTCTCTTAACAAATATTTCCGTTTTCCTGAATACAAAGGAAATAATCAACCGTGGACCGTCTAGCAACCATGTCAGGTACTGAGAATGGAGAATATTGGTAATACAGAAGGACGTTACATACATTATTTTTATATGTTTATGAAAGTTACTCATAAAAATTTCATTAACGTTAATAAACTAAAATTGTTACTTACATCTTGAGCAATGTGTATCGAATTGTTGATAGGTGATGCAGAATTAATAATGTAATTTATCTGCAATCGGGTCATGATTGCGATTTCGAGATTAATAACTCATTCAGCAAAGTGGCTGACTTCAGAATGGACGCCTGGAGTGTGATTGCTACTATTTTAGCATCGGGACGTCTTTCTTCGCTGTCACTATTACATAGAATAAATTTCAAGACGCCGTACTGACCGTCATTGCATTACATTACGTCCATTGAAAACAAATTAAATCCAACAAATCAGAACTTTAAGTGAAATTTTTGAACAGATTTCCTTCTCGTTTTAGGAGAAGAAACTGGACCACTTTTACTCTTTTCTGAAGAGTACTGTAACGTATTTCATTCTCATGTGCACACTTTCGGTGCTTTTAGCAACTCATCACTTTAATAAAGGAAATACAGAAAACTCGGTGGCGGTTGAACGACTACCCCAAACCTAACATCGCTTTACGTTAGCAAGGTTGTTTATACCTCAGTACTACAGGGAACGGTGCCATTTAAACCATTTCAAACTCGTCGGTGGTCTTAATAAAGTGGTAGTTCTCACTGCCCGTTGGCCGAAATTTTTCCTTTGTACCCCAAATTTCTTATTGTGCAATATTTTCCAGCCTGCTGTTACTTCCTGAACCTTTGGCCCAAACATTTCTGAGAAAACTAGCTTCAAACATGATTCTCAAAAAACAAAGTTATTATATATTAGCAATGCGAAAAAATATACCGGCCGTCATAGATTCCATTACAGCTTTCTATATTTCCGACTGACACTCAGCCACCGGCAGCCAGCAAGAAGACATGCTCACTCTGTACACAGATGGCAGACCATTACACATTCTGTTGACGACAAACGTAACACATGCCGAAATGTACGAGGCGCGTCCCAAAAGTAAGTTTCCCATTCGTCCCACAGCTAGCAAACCTTATATTGCGCGAAGCGACTGTGCGTACGTGATAGAGCAATGACGTAGCATGGCGCATGCACTAACGGAACTTCCCGCGTTCTCACAGTAGCATCGTTGCAGCTGTTGAAGATGGAGGTTCTTATTCCAGCTCCCGCCGACTGTGAAGTGCGGTCAGTGATAACGCTAGGCCGCACACGACTCGACGGACAGCAAGTCTCCTGCAGGAGTTCAGCTGGGAGGTGTTTAATCATTCACCCTACAGCCCGGACCTCGCTCCCAGTGATTTCCATCTTTTCCTACACCTCAAGAAATTCCTGTCCGGTCAGCGTCAGCGTCAGCGTTTTGAGAATGAAAGAGAGGCGGAGATGGTTGTCACACAGTGGTTCCAATCCCAGGCGGCAGACTTCTACGACCCAGGTATTCAAAAGTTGGTCCCACGGTATGACCAATGTCTCAATTCCGGTGGCGAATATGTTGAAAAATAGCTGGACACTTGCTGTATCTGTTGCAATAAATATTTCCATGAAATTGTGTTTTGTTTCTGTAAACGGCCCCAGGGAAACTTACTTTGTGGACGAGCCTCGTATAAACTACTTAACCGCCGTAGTATATTGTGATTACGGTGAAATTATCGCCGAAATATGTTTCGTTCATTCACTGAATGAATCATTTCCTTGAATGTAGATTTAAATGTCGGTAACAGCTGTATAATGGCGATTAAATTTAAGAACATTATTATTAACATGAACCAGCTCTTTATAAGCCTGAAACTAGCCAGTTGCTGTTGCTTGTACGTTTAATTAACATTAAAGTACGAGGAAACGTTGTATTGAAGAAAATATTTGCATTTAAAACTTCGTGGCTGGAAAAGAAATCGTTTCTAGGAGCTTCATAATCAGCGACCTGCGCTTGTATTACTTGGATATGAAACGGCTGAAATTCACAATGAAGTCTACTTCAACAGCATTCGATTTTCGTAACTTATTGTAGGTCAGAACTTGCACATTATAAATTGAGTTGATATGCTGCAATGTAAGTAGAAGCTTTCATTGAACTGCATGACTCACGGTTACAGGCCCAGCAAATTATATTAATTTCACAAAGAGAAAATTAAATTACAGAAATGAATGAATTAGTCGGTGCGTGATAGCTACAGCGACTGTTGTATGAAATGCAACATCAGCTGCTTGAAACTTTAACGTCTAGGTCTTCGGTATCGTTCCCTCCCACGCCTTTGTTAGGTCACCCACACTGTGTTACTATGGCTGCGTGACTGGATTTTCCATTCCGATTACATTTAATTATTCTAACTTCAATGAAATTGTAACAAAACAGGAATGCATTTTACCTTGAGAACTGTTAATACTGCACAACTCTTTTGACGTCTGATAAAACAAATAATATATATACATATATATAAGAAGATATTTCCAAAATACATTTCCATTTCATATTATTCAGAATTTCTCCGAATACGTTTCATTCGCTCTTATTTGTACTTAACTTCAGACAACAGCAGTCGCATTGAACTGTGCGACTGAGTGGTTCGTATTCTGAAACTTCCCCGGTCAAGTTTCGGCCTACAGACTAGGGCGAGAATTTCTTGGCCATATGAGCGACTATCAGCTTCTCCGCAGAGTTACACACTGTTCTACAAAACGAAAAAAGTTTAAAATGTTTAAGGGTTGATTATTTAAACATTAATATTTCATATATGTTTATGAGATAAGCTATTTTAATAAATTAATAATGGCCTAAACTGTGTACCCATTAACTCCATCTTATATGATCCATGCAGTCTCGATGTAATGATATTTTATATATGAAACCATTCGTCTCATAAATTCCAACCTTCCTTATTCCTCTGGAAAACCATAATAACGCACTTGTAAAAGAAATGTGATAAATATGGCATTCAAGATCTCCGTATTTTCTGGTAACTTCCACTGCAGTTCAAACAACTTAACGTTTAAAGTTCAATGCGTAAATGTGTAAGGTATAAGGGTTACTTGCGCTGTTAATACATAATACGTTTCAGTTTATACAGTGTACTGAGTATTTCCATGTTGTAAATAAACTATTTTCCAGGAATTGGTCATGCGAACAAAATAACGTGCTTTATAGCACTCCAAACTGAATGCAAAATTCATATTGTTTAAACCGCCAGTAACGATTATAAAACCAACATCTACAACCTCGTGTGTACCTGTTCATGAGATTGACACGTTTGACGTGATACATTACAAGGATACTGCATGCCGTGTGGTCCGATGTGTTGCTCAAAGTCAAATGGGAAGAGACAAATTGGGATACCGGGTCGAAGATAAAAATAAATTAAATTATTCCTGAGAATAGAATACGCTCCGTTATCGAATCTTGTGAACTTAATAATGAACCTTGGGGTCCCACAAAAGGGTAAGAGTTTCTTGGCCATATGAGAGATCAACTTCTCGTGGTCTTAACTCAACATAGTTATTATTTCTTCCATTTTGTCTGCGCAAGACGGAAGGCACTGCTCTGAGCCACAAGCATGCCATCCGTTGCGAACACTAACACTTAAATTATTGCTTGAAGAAATTTTGAGGAACACAATCCCACAATAGACTGGGAGGTGATCGGAGCTGAACGTGTATAAATGCTGGCCTTGATAGATTCATTGGGGGTGAAGGAGCTTCAGGTTCTGCTGCCACAGCAGCCTGCTTGACAGGGAACGCAATCGACTTGAAAAGTCCGTATTTGTTGATACGAGAAATACGAGCATTTTTTAGTGTCTCGTTACGAACAATTGTGCCTTATTCAGTCGACGCAAGTCCGTTCTCCCTCGCTGCTTAAACTCTAAAGGTCTTTCATAGCCTCTTAGGTGGAAAGTGCCGTTTCCATTACTTAATACGTGTATAGCATTCACGAATTACTTTCAATGATTCTACTGAACGTTCAGATTCTGAAGAACAATGTCTTGCCATGAACAGTTGCAAGCCTGATTACGTGTAATGAATGTTGCATAGGGACAATCACATTTTAAACTAGGATCGTATTTTATGAACCAAGCAAT
The DNA here is from genome assembly GCF_000696155.1 of Zootermopsis nevadensis. The sequence goes on along the minus strand of NW_019060346.1, from coordinate 1,778,956 downwards.
TGAAATTTTGCTGAACCTCGCCTTGTTTAAAGTTATTTCGGCTTATCGCTACATAATTTGTGTCTTGCGTATCACATCTTAAGATCACTTTTGTCTCCTCGCCTTCTTTCTTAATAAACATTATATGCCATCATCCTAAATTAACATTTAATTTAAATCGAAGGCATCATATCAGAAGGGCGTATCAACAAACCAGTGTGTTCAAAGGAACCTACATTCTTACGCTTACTGTTCTGACAAATAATTCACAAATTATTCACACGCTGAAATGTAACTCTTTGTATCCCTGTTTAGAGATGATATTGGCTACACTCCACAATTTTACGTTCTTAGGACAAATATCTCCGAACATACACACATGCCCCTTCTGGCATGATGCCCTCCAAATATTTTCAAAATTCTTGCTTTTATAAATAACTACAAGATAAGGTGCTGTTATAGGATTCACGGATCCTGATATTTGAAGACAGCCAATGAGGAGTCATTTCGACGTCACATGTTTGCGCTCCGACTCTTATGTGTGAGGATCTGAGTCAAAAGGCTACGTAAATCTAGCAGTCAAATGGGGTGTGTTTATAACACCCACGACTTTAAACACACACACATATATATATGCAAATAAAACATACCCTGCTGTTTTATTATTCTCCAATGGAACAGCTGAAGTTGTATCTTCATCATCCTCACAAATCCTTGGAACACTCGACTTATGACGACACATACTTCGACTATTAGGTCTCGACTCTCCGAGAAATTTGGTCTGCTTCATTCTTCTTCACACGCATACTGCGCACTATGAAAGCTAGTGTCCGGTCCTACTTATTTAAGGATATGCCTGATTTACAAACTTGATACGGAGCTTTAAAAATTAAATTTGTATTAATGCAAACATACACTGGCACGAAATCTGGAACGAAAACAAGCCGAACTGTAATATAAAACTGTTCACAACGCCACTCACTGCTGACACGATACAACCCTTCGTTCGACAGCTGCGGACCGATCACAGAAAAACGAAGTCACATGTTCAGACTACAGAAAACGAAAACTCTCGTTGAAAACGTGAATATTGCGTCAGCGGAGGTAGACCTTCGGGGCTATAATCCTCTTCCACGCAACTTTGTGGCTGTGTTATACGAAAGACAGGTAACATACCGGACACAAAAAACCCCGCAAGTTACGAGAAGTTCCCTTGAACCAGTGACTGAAGAAACGTCCTATAGATTCAATATTTTACCCGTCATTAATATCGTGTATTTTCTTTTAGGAGTCGGATTGGAAATGCGGAAGTTTGAAACACAAAACGCGTGATAAAGTACGACTTGATTGTAAATGTTGGAATTATACTGATTGTCGTTTCGATGTTTCCCCATCTGCGTACAGAATCACAAATGGGGCTCATATTGAAATCATTAAGTACAATCAGAGCTTCTTGTTTATGCTCTACAAACTCCATTACAGTGCACTGCTTACTTTTAAAATACATTTTTAAATTGTAGACGTCATTTATAATGTGTTTATAATCTTCAATGTACATCAATCCGGACAAAGAATTTGTTGGTTTAAAATTAAGTTGAACACAAAAGCAGTTTTTCATCCTGTCAGACCAAGTCCAAAAAGCACAGGTGTGTCTGGAAAGTTTTGTGTTTGCGGTAATATTCCTGTGCTGTCCAGGAAGCTGAAAAAGCCACATGCGAGGCACATTTAATCCTCCTTCCTGATTGGTCAGCTAGGAAATAACATTTCTTAACTGTCCAACTAACATAATTTCCCAGCTACTTTCGGAAGTTTTTCGTCCCAATTTAATCGTCACATTACGTAGCCAAGCTTCCAGTAGCGTAATGAATTTACGACTGTTTTTAAATATCACTGCCACAAACTGTCAAAAAGTAATCTGGGGACTTTCGGATGCTAAAGCTTTAATATAATCCTACAGCAAGTATTTTGCACTGAAGCACACAGAAGTACAGTGCATAATGTCTTTACATTATAACACCTACAGATTTGTTTCGACGTGATTTTTGTATTCTACGACATCCTTTATCAATTTAAGTCTACCAAATGTTTACTTTCTGGACATTTTTTCTTCCACTGAAAAGTTGATAGAATACCGGGTAAAGAGAACGTACAAATTGTGGAAATAAGCCTATAGTCTGTATTTAAGAATAAATCTGTTAATTCTGAGAACAGTAGAGTAAACTCCAAACTGTGTCATTCATCAAAGTAATTCCTAATTGTTAGGTCTACGTATCTGAAAATCAAATTATATAATGGGATCGTAATTATGATTGCTCTTGAAGATTCATCTGATACGTTTGGTTCCCCTTAATGTAGCGTGTTTTAATTCTCATAGTAAACATCATTTAGATTAAAGACATCGAATGCGTACGTAATCGTTTCATAACAAGAACAGGCATGCTCTCAGAAATTTATTGGTTATTTTCATAATTGAATGAAAGTTAGAACGGAGACTTAAATAGTAGCCCAGTTCAATTATGTCAAGAAACAAGATAATCTAAATGTCGGAACCAGCGCATAAGAAAAGAAATTAACGAATCACAAACCGTGAACCGCAAGTGTTCTCCGAAAGCATGATCATTTTTCGGGTATCGGTTGTGTTAACTGTTTGTAAACCAGCGTTATAGTTAAAGACATCATTACAGTGACTGTCTTCAGCAGAAACAGCCAACAAATAGAGTAATAAAATCACAACGTGGCCCTGGAAATGAAATATAATTAAACAGACCGTTACGTTCTGCTTCAAACACTGCAAGTATAGAATAAATATACCGAAATCCCTTATAAATTACCAGCAGCTAATCGCAGTGAAATGAGTGTCGAAACAACATTTATATTTTGGATTATCTGCTTTTGCATGGTGCCTACAGGCTACGCGATGTATTTCACAGAGGGATGTTACTTCGGTACAATTAGTAACTTATTAGGACCAATGGTTTATAACATAGCAGAAAGATATTTTATTAACAGTCAGTGTGTATGCGTCATAACAGAAGAGAATGCAGATATATTAAAATATATTCCTAAATCAATATTAATATTCCACATACAAATAGGCGGAATCGGATCTACTATACAGGAAATAGAAGACAGTGACATATTGGACTCGACAAAACTGACAAATCAAACGCAACTGTTTGAAAGACTTCTGACTGAAACAATGAACGCAGGTTGCGAACCTTACATAGTCCAAGTGCGTAACATGAGAAGCGTAATTCACAGTTTTGCTAGAACCTCTCGCCGAGCGATAACGAGATACTCCAAGAAATTCTTGTATCTCCCAGTGACACTTGAAGATGAAATTCCATCTTTAGAAAATGTATTCTCTATGAAAGAAATGAATTACATGCCTGATTTAATCGTTGCAAGATTTGTAAACGCTAAAAAACGATCAGATTTAATTCAACACAGGTATGAAAATATGATTTCCAAAAACAAACATTACGAAAGCAACGGTATCTTGAATTCGAGCACTGATATTACAATTAAATTCATAGGAGACCGACATGAGAAGAAGCAGTCAGAAGTACCTTCTAATAATACGACAATGGCAGCGAAATGTTTCATTCAGTGGGGCATGGAAGGCAAACTGGCAAACAGATTTATTAACCTGTGCCATGCAAGTAATCTAAACAGGATACCGCAGAATGTAAGTGTAATAGAGATCGTAACTCTGAAGTTCGTGGGTCAAACTCCTTCACGTGAGATCGTATTGGACGCCTGGATTACCGACTGCCAGAATACTGGTTTTCTTACACGCACTAATTTGTTCCCAAACAAAATTCGGAACCTGGAAGGCAGGAAAGTGAATGTCATTACATTTAACTATGTGCCATTTACTGTTATTACTCACGATAAAGAAAAATCGACCGTTTATGACGGCTTTGAAATGCGGACGTTCATCGAATGTGCAGAGAAACTTAATTTTACTTGGAAGCTTGTCCTGGATGAAGAAAATCTCTGGGGAGCTGTTTGGTCTAACGGCAGTGGCAATGGTGTAGTAGGTAAAAAATATAAAAATAGCTCTTTTCCCAGAAATACGAGGGTCGCTCATTAAGTAATGCCCCACATTTTTTTCCTCAGAACATATTTATTCAAGATGGCTCAAATTTAGTGACAATATAAATCAATGTTTCCTTTACACATACTATTTTTCCACATAGTCCCCATCAACTTGTACGGTTTTACGCCAGCGTGGAACAAGGGCATGCATGCCTTGCCGGTACCAGCTCTTGTCCTGTCCCCGTAGCCATGTCCTCACTGCTTGAATCACGCTCTCGTCATCTTCAAATCTTGTTCCGCGGATAGCATCTTTAAGGGGCCCAAAGAGATGGAAGTCGGAGGGTGCCAGATCTGGACTGTAGGGTGGATGGGGTAGCACCGTCCAACCCAATTTGGTGATTTCTTCCCGGGTGCTCAGACTTGTGTGAGGGCGTGCATTGTCGTGCAGGAGCAAAATTTCTGCTGGATGCTTGTGAGGCCGAACTCGTCGAAAACGCTTCTTGAGGGTTTTCAGGGTCCTGATGTACGCGTCTGAATTGATGGTCGCACCTCTTGGCATCACATCCACAAGAATGACCCCATCACTGTCCCAAAAGACAGTCATCATGACTTTTCCGGCGGAGGGAGTTGTCTTGAATTTCTTCTTTCTCGGTGATTGAGGATGATGCCACTCCATTGACTGCCTTTTTGTCTCTGGCTCAAAGTGGTGTATCCATCCGTACACGAACGCGGGAAACATCAAATCTCAAGCATGTAAAAGTACACTTTTCTATCTTCATTATTGGCTGAGAAAAAAAATGTGGGGCATTACTTAATGAGCGACCCTCGTATATCGTTTTAAATAACGAATTCCACACAGCGGGGCTTCCTTCAAAAGCTGTCTCTCACCTAATCAAATTCCCCGCTTTTTATGAAACCCGAGGAATGAATACAATGTTCACAACAGTCTACCACACGTCCCTACACTGGACCAGATTAACTTAAGACATTTATTTCAATACCATTCTCTCGAAGCGCCTAGTTGTAACCGGCGGTCTCTTCACAACAAGCCTCCCGATCACAATCTCTCCCTTGCAGGCTGTACGCTCATTTCATTTCAATCTCTGTAACTTGATCATCCTAACAACATCTGGTGAAGAAAATTATGACGTTCCTTACTATGTAATTTTCTCCGCCTTTTTGTTACGTTACTTCCTCTTTGTTAGGTCGAGTCTCATCACTGTTCTGAAACACCCGTGATCTACACTCTTCCCTTAATTAACGGGACGGACAAAATTGACATCCATACAAAACACCAGGTAAAATTATAATTTGTATATAAAGTAAAGTAAAGTAAAGTAAAGCTGTCCCACTATACGCCATGTAGGCGTTTGCGTTTGGGGTGATTGGAGGTATAACTCCTCTCTTCCTTGACCTCGGCACTAGATGGGGGTGAGTGGTCAGCATCACTCCCCGGCCGGCTTTACCCCCGGGAAAGGACCCCGGTACCCATTGTAGAGGAGGCTGGGTGGGCCCCAGAGCCGGTCTGGACGCAGAGGCTAGAGGAAAAATCCTCTGCCCCCGTCGGGGATCGAACCCTGGTCGCCCAGTCCGTAGCCAGTACCGACTGAGCTACGTCGGCTCCATAATTTGTATATATTAATCGTTAAGTCTTGGAGAGCCGATGAAAAGACAAAATATGCTGAACTGAATGTCAGCAAGCCGTAATTTCGAAGAATTTGAGGATGTTGGCAGAGTCCCTTGACACCACGGAAGGTTGTTGCTGGTGGATAAGACGGTCCTCAGATACGGAGCGCATCCGATGACAACGGGTGGTCACTGCTTCGAAGATGCAATAACTTAATCACACTTTGGTCAAAATATTCTGGTGGATATTTTTCCAATTGGGGCAGAGATTTAAACTGTTTGAGAATCTGAAACACATTTTTATCCTGATGCAACTAAACCAATTTGTAACCACTTCCTGACCAAATGCAAAGAATCATTAAATGGCTTCCTTATTTAATTTCATTTTAATTTCATTTTAATTTCACACAACCATAATAGAATGTTAATGAAACTTTCTCAAATCTCTCTGACAGGTATGGTAGCAGAGGACCAGGTAGATGTTGGCTTTGCAGGCCTGTACTATTGGTATTCAACATTTCTCTGGACAGACTACACGACTGCACTTTCATCCTCTGGAATAACCTGCCTGGTCCCAAAACCCAAGTTGTTACCATCCTGGATGTCACTATGGTTACCATTTTCTGCAGTCATGTGGATTGCTGTAGGTGTATCCATTCTCATCATAACAGTGGTCTTCTACACACTTGCTAAAGCTTCAAACAAATGTCTGGGTATGTAGCATTCATTTACACAGGCACATTGTATTGTTTCAACACATCACTCACAAATTAATTATGTAAATGAAGTATAAATTAAATGAGGTCACCAACTATAATAGTGTTGCCACCAAATGTTTCTGAGTACATACCAGAACATTAAAAATTCCGTGGCGTAACAGCCCTCTGACAGCCGAAGCCGACTAGCTGGCTGCTGGCCTCACGTTCACATGCCTAAGCAGAGATGAACGATCATCCAACCAGAAATAGGGTGACGTGTGGTCAGCACGACGAACCCCCAGCCATTGCTAGCTTTCCTGACCGGATTACGCTACTCACTGTAGCTCCCCAATTTCCTCACGATGGTGGGATGGCACCGGTCCCATACACCGGTCGAAAATCTCATGAGAAAATTTATTCTCCCCCGAGACTCGAACCAGCGCGCATTCCGTATCGGCGGTCTGAAGCATGATACCTCAGACCGCGCGGGACACATACCAGAGTATTAGGATAATAAAAACCAAGGAGAATGACGTACATGGTATATGTAACACTCAAGGTCAGATCAGAAACGCACGCAAAATTTCTGAGAATCTGAAGTGAAACCAGTATTACCACACCATTACATTCAGATCTGCATAAAATCTGTTCACAGGGGGAGCTATACTGAATTCATATGCCACATGGATCAACTGCTTCTTGACTACAATGGGGATGTTTGTTCTTCAGTCTCCACCAGAGCCTCAAGATGCCAGTCACAGACCAATAAAAGGCTTTGTTATAAGTCTGCTCATCTTCTTTCTCCTTGTTTCAAGTGTGTATAGTGGAGGCCTTGCTTCAATTCTCACTGTTCCCAGGTGAGTTCAATAACGAAATGTTGAAGGAAGAAACAATCAGTGTTATGGTCACATATTCTCACTCTGTAGCAGCCATTACCAAATTCTTCATCTTTGATGTCAACAAACGATTGCTAGGTACATATTTCACTTTTAAGTACTTCAGAAAAGAAAGATTGCAATTATACTCAAGAGAAAACACTGTTATTTGCTGCAGATATGAACATCCAATAGATACAGTGAAGGAACTTGCAGATAGCAATCTTCCATGGGTTAACATTCATGAGGCCTGGGTGTGGTCCTTGCTGGACTCTGACGATCCCATCTCGAAGACACTTGTGCACAATTTCCAGGTCCTCACTGAGGAGGAGATGACAGAGCTGTCAACACAAGGGGAAACAGCATTCCCCCTTGAGAAATTCGCCAGTAGTAAGTCCACTGCTGTTCTTACCAAGTGAAGTAATTAGATAAGATGGCAAAGCCTCCAAAATTGTGGTAAGGTACACATATTTGGTAACGACAGCAACAAATGAAAATTATATCCACACAGAATGCTTGTTACTATTCAGTCTCAGAAGTGATCACCTTTCTGCCTTACAACCAATGTCTAAAAATTAAAATGCATACAATTGTAATTTTACATATTGTTTTATAAGAATATGAAAATCTGGTCATTCAACCAAAGGAAAGATTATAAATTGAGTGTGTATGTGCATGTGTGAAAGAAGTTATGATCAGTATACAACAGACCATACAGAAAGGATGTAACATCAGAACAAAGGGTTACACACAGAAACTTTACATTTTATGTTTTTCACCAGATACTATCAGAGTGATAAAATCAGAAGGAATGATGTGTGGTACAATTAACACACATGGGGAAGTTCAAAATTTAATCAAAAAATCTTGAAGGAATGGTATCACTTGGGAGACCTAGGAATGTACACAATGCTAGTATTACAACGAACCTTATCCATGGAGCTAGTTGTGTGCCTTGAAATACCACTGGTGATAAACATTTCACAGAGTCCAGAGCCATTATTTACCAACATAAATCCTTTCCATTTATTGTTTATTGTTACACTTTTTTTCCAGATCATTACTCTGTGCCAGCTCACATTAATGAGACAGCCATCCAGACACTGCGTATCATGAAGGAAATGATGTATGGCAGTCACATTACAATTGCCACCAGAAAATCTTCTCCATATAAAGAAAGCTTCAATCAAATAATCAGCAGCCTCTATGAGACAGGCATAATGCTCTTCTGGGAGGAACAGATGACCGAGAGATACATGTCACGGCGCCTTCAGATTGCTATCAAGCAGAGTGTTATTCTCAGCAACAAAGAGGGACCCACACAGCTTATGGTTGACCACCTACAAGGGGCTTTTGTAATACTAAGCCTTGGTCTTGCTCTAGCTACAGTTGTGTTCACAGCTGAAATGGCGTACAGTACAATTAAACGCCACCATGAAAGGTTTAAAGACAAATTCAGGTACAGTGATTAAGAATGTCTTTTTGAAGACACTGAATGTATACATTATTGATGCTGATGCTGCTTGTAAAATATCATACAATGTTTATTCCAAAGAACAAGGTTCTTACACTCATTTTTAATGTTCTTAAAGTCCCTTGGTTATGGTTTCACCATTACATCAGTTCATTCTGTGAAACTTTCCTTTTTTCATAAAATTCCATGGGAATTTGGATCTCAGAGACAGGAAGACACAGAAGAATGAAGAAAATTAAACATTCATGTGGTTCATAATTGTAAACCCTGTGAAATATTACGAAGGCAATGAAATCAAAGAGAATGAAATGGATGAAACATGTAGACTGCATGGGGAAGACAAATGTACAAAATCTTAGCCAGAATGCCTGAAGAGAAGGGACACATAATATATAAGCCATTCTTATGAAAGGATTTAAGGATGCGGATTGAGTTCAACTTGCCCAAGACTGGATTCAGTGACACAATGTTGTGAACATGGCAATGAACTTTCAGATCCCATGATAATAGACATAGAATTTTTTGGTCAGCTATAAATTCAAGCACCATGGAATATATTTCCTACCTCCCATACCATCAATCAGACTGTGTAGATTCTTTCAAATGTTAACATGGCTCATATGTACCTCAGAGGTTCCTGGTTCAATTCTTTGCTACTACCCAACCAATACCCAGTGCACACCTCTTGCCCCATCCATGCCCCGCCCATCTCATTTTTCTCGACTTAACCACCCCGACAATCCTGGGGAGGAGTACAAAATTTCAAATTCTCCATTTTAGACTTCCTTCCATATATCTCAGTTTCATCCCACAAAGCCTATCTCTGTACATGGTATAGACGACAGATATCGGGTTTAAATCTCCTCTACCCATTCCAAGGTTCCATTTAAATTGTTTCCATCGGTTAGGGCTTAACCAGCAAAAATGTAACAAGTAACACAGATTGTGAGATAAACTTTCAAAGCTAAATACAGTGAAACCTCGATGCATCGTTTTCGGCGGGGGTGGGAAATAAAAACGATGAATGCGGGAAAACGATAGATGCGGGAAAGCATTAAACATTTAAAAAAAAACAATGTTTCTCTTTCAAAGTTACTTCTTTTTACCAAAAAAGTCTTTAATGGACAACTGGTTTGTTGAAACTTTACGTTTTAGACCAAACAGAGCACTTTCCACGTTCAAAATGTTTTCTTCGTCACGTTCACTAATATTAAGCGCATAAAAGAACGACTTCACTTTCACCAATGCAGCGTGTACTTCGGCAAAACTCGGCAAAGCTTCGGGCTCGCATTCGTCGTCTTCCTCTTCCTCACCACTCCAACCCCTTTTGCGGACAATAACAGGAAGAATGGAAATACTATTACTGCCGAACTCAACGAAACGTAGCTGTAGAAGACCCAGAACAACTTAATCCGGCTCCAACTTCTTCATCCCGAAAAAGTGCTATGATCGACTGGCTTTCAGATCGCAGCATTCCTTTCAGTGACGGAATGTGTAAGCCCGAATTGTATTCTCTAATTAAACTGCGTAAGCCACAATTAAAAACATTCAAAATTGACGCTCTATTGGCTGAACATGGCCACTCTGTCCTTCGCTTGCCGCCATGTCACCCAGATCTTAATCCAATAGAACTGATATGGGGATTGGTCAAAGAATGTCAGTTTCCGTCTAGATTATGCTATGAAACTAGCTGAGGAAAAGTTTAGTATCATCACAAAGGAAGAATGGAGCTCGAGGTGCAACAAATCCCGTCAGTGCGGACAGAATTACTTGCGGTTGGAACCTGTTATTGACGACGTTTCGGAAGAAATTATAGTTAATTTACAAGACGACAGTGATACCAACAGTTGTAGCAGTAGTGAGGAAGAAGTTGCAGAAGAATATGATGGGGAATTAAGTGGAATAGAAGCTTTGTAAAATGTTCATCAGCAGCTGTAAGTAATTCAATCTGCACTGATGTTTTTGTGTTTAGTAGTACAGAGAAAGCTGTTCTCCTACGTGCCCCACTACAGCTAGCAGACGGCGTCAGTACCCTCCCGCACGCACATTTCACATTCTCAAGATGGGAAGTAGGGAGTATTTTTAGTCACATACAACGGATGTGAGGCACTAGTGTATCAACTCACGAGATCTGACACTTTTCTTGTTTCTCTGCTCCTTTTATTTCTGTTTTTCTTATTTTCTCGTTGGGTATTTAAGGAGGAATACGAACAAGACTCAGTGAGCCCACTTACCTGCTTTTCTTTGACGAGTGCAAAACGAAGGCCGAAGAACTAAAAAATCATTTGCATTTTATGTTAATATTCCCCCTCGTTCTCTCCGCAGTAAATTGCGAGGATATACGAATTTATGCTGTGGATAAAATGTCCGGACTATTTTTTTGTCTGACTGGTGAACGGAACCAACATTTACAGGAAGATGTTAACGGACGGGAAATTTTCTCACGGCTGGTCTTCTGCGTAGAAACGCCGTGTGGTCGTGTATGTAGACGCAACGTTTCGGACGAACACACCGGCTCCATCTTCAGCCCTTATATGTTGCCTTTTTGATATTTAAGGTTATTACGGCGGGGAGTGTAAAAATGGGGTACTGCGACATTTTGACTCGTAGAAGTTGTCCGACGTTCCAGAGATGCTTACTGTCTCCATCATTAAGGCGCCCTGATGATGTAGGCAGTGCGCACCTCTGAAATGTCGGTCAGGATTTAGAAAGAGCTGAGTGTTATCTGCACTGATCTTATTTTATTCGCATGTTCCTGTGACAGCAGCCTCTGTCAAAGACATGGAACCAGGTGATGAAGGCCTCTTTCATGACGCGCTCTCAAAATTTTCCTTAAACACCAAGGGACGTCGTGATAAACTACATTCGCATTAGCCGATTCCTGACTGAGATTCGAACTTGGGGACTTTACTATAAGAAGCGGGAGTACAGACCACTACAAAACAACCTTATATATATGTGAGTTGGTTGGGGCAGTATAATTAAGATTTATAGTCGTTAAATATACGCATGCGTACTTCACTTGTACCGGTTTTGTCTATAATTGGCTCAGACGTTCAAAACACTGTAAGTAGGCATTCTTACAGACAAGGAACATATTTAACGACCACTTTGAAAACGTTTCTTCTTAACAATTTAAAGGGGGCGGGCTTCAAGTGAGCCGAGTTTAAATTATTGGCGACATTTCACGGCAAATGTGCAGCTGTTTTACTCAAGCAGCAGAGATAGAAACCTATCAACAGATCTTAGGGTCCAGTGCTTTCGAATTTATGGCCCTGTTTTCATTTATCACAACAGCGCACAATAAGATGAGAACTTCAGGCTCTTCACCAAACTTTACGAAGATTGTTAGTTGGTTCTTTAAAGTAAATAAGACGTAAGACTGTCGTTCAATTAAACAACGCACATTTAGCTGATACCATAATGGCTTCGTCCAGAGGACGCTAAGTGATTTTGAAACTTGTGCAACATATTTTCAACCTACTTTTAACTGATGCTATCAGCCCCATGTTCACAACGACTTCTAAGAGAAATGTGGACGTCATACCAGAGATTCGGGTGTTTGTCACGCATGGAAGATTCTAATGCTCTATAAAAATGCTTGGTTGAACTATTTGATTTCCTGTTTTGTTCAAGTGTATTGTAGGATTTAGAACCTGATTCATTATAATTTGAATGCACAAACTGGATAGTTTTAGAAGGTATATTAACATGTAGACTAAGCCGATCGCATTGGCCGCTGCCTTACACTGAGATCGCGTGGTCGAATACCGCCCGGAGCACGTTTGTTAATCACCGTATTCATTGCCACAATCCCTCATTTGCCTGTGTTCTGCCTTGGGCTGATACGCTGTGTAGACAAACATGGATTAAACCCTGAGAGTGGTTACCGTGACTGAGGGAACCGGGGTGAAGCATCGGACACTAAAAGTGGCATGTAACGCACGAGTTAGCGTAATTCACCTGAAACTTTTTATTGCAGGTTGTCAGTACCTTACTCCATTGTGATCCTTTACTCAGTCACGTGACATTAAAGCGCATGCGCTATGCGTGGAACCGAGGGAGAGAATTGTAGTGCCTCGGAGACAAGACTGCAGCACAGCTGTTTGTCCAAATAAGAAAGGTAGCCCATCACGCGACAAAGCACACTTGCCTGACGGGATAACCTCCCATCAGCAGCAACGGATCCCAGTTCTAATGGTCGAGGCTCTCGCCACGACGAAACCCCGTTAGCGTTAGCATAATTTCCGTTTTCTAGTTAAGACCGTGTACCATTTCCAGCAATACGCCTTGTGCGCAGGTATGGTGTCACCTAGGTAGGGACGATGCTTGCGCTTGCGCAGGACTCCGCCCTCAGTTAGCTTTTTGGTTGGTGGTTGTCTCTCTCTCTCTCATTTCCAAATAAACTTCCATCAAAAATGGGAACATTAGACGGAAAGGCGTCGTTAAACCTGAAACTGGCTTAACACTTTGATGAAAGCCGATGATTATGGCGAAGCTGATGTGCTGAACGCTAGAAACTTCCTGCCCAAGAAAATGCCCTTGATCAATGAAACTTACTCTAACAGCTTCTTATCAACGCAGTTACAGCTTATGTCTGATTATCATTACCTAGTCACTCGCTCTCTGCTTTAACGATTCAGCTTGACTGCAACATCGCCCTGCCTGCGTTCATTCAACCCCCTTTCTTTCTCCCACTTTTTGCTCGTTGTATTCAAGGCCCTGAGTAAGCAGTAAGAACCTCTGACACGTCGGTCAGTTTCTACGACACTACACGGCAGAGCATCCGCAAGATCGCGGATTTGTCGACCGGAACTGGTTCACTTCCTAGTGCTTTTCGAAAGTAACAGTTTGTGATTATACGGTCCCAAACAATCAAACAAACAAAGAAACAAACCATCGATTTTCCTTGTCATTGAAACATTTGACATGTAAGGTGGTGACCGATCTTTCGTATTCACCGATGACAAAGATCGTGTCGTCGATGACTTCTGCGTTGTAGATTCTGCCTTCGAAGTCAATGTCAGAGATATCGGTCCACGTGTCTTCTTCGGGGTTATACTTCTCTGCAATGCGCTCGTGTGATATCCCGCGATATCCTCCTGCACATACACACACGTACATTCCGTAATAGTTCACAGTACATAAAGAAAAGCTGGCAAACGAAACTTATTCTAATCACAAGCATCGATATTTATTACTCTGTCAACTGGCCACGAAATATCTGGCCTTTTTTAGAGCCACAAATTTCATTACCGTACTCACAAAAGTCGGAAGTTGAACCCTTTCCACTTACTCCAGTTACTTAAAAATATGTTAATATCATCCTTTCGTTTACGCCTATGTATCACAAGTGATTTCTTCTCTTAAAGATTACTAATTATAACTTCCTAGATGTGTCGGCCTCGGTGGTCTAGTGGACCCAACGGAAATTAAGTTCTTAAATTTTGTAATTCCGTAACCGGATGTAATGAATGAAATACAGAAAAGAAAATCCATTCCCTTTTGTAGTGTTAGTATTAGCACCAGGAACGAAATTAAGTATCGAATACCTACATTATTTTCGTACTTATAGCATCAGGAAATTGCACCTGACACCTGTTTTCTGCTTCATGAAACTGCGTGCGAAAATAGCGTCCAAGATAAGCTCAAGCTAAACTGTTGAAAACGGCATTACACAAGCAATTGACGAAAAACTAAGACTGCGAAAGGGCTGCTTTAAACCACCTGCATTTTGAGATAATAGCACGGCAAACGGAAATTTCCTTCCTTAACGGAAATTTCCTTCCTACAAGAACAAAATATTTACCTTTCAAACAGGGACTGTATGACAAATGGGGCATATTTTGGTTGAGATTAACCGCTGTTAGTTAGTTAGTTAATTATCTTTGTGGAGAATGTAATCGAAACCACGAATCAGGGTTAAAAATACTGAAAAAGTTACTCTGTAAAGACGGGATAAAATTGCTGTTCAAAAAATCTCAGTCACTCAATGACAACCAGGAATACATTTCACAACAGTAGTTCTGTAAGAATGATAGAGGAGCAACACTCAGAACGTCCAGAATTCTCACCTAGGGCGTACAGACAGCCGTGGAAGGCGATGCAACAACCATCGTTACGTACAATCCGCATTGGTGCAACGAACGTCCACTGATTGGTGTCCGGGTCATAAACTTCCACCGAGTTTAGAAAAATTCGATCATCATATCCAGCAGCGACGTATATTTTGTCTGTAAAAACAAATTAACAAAATGACACAAACTGTACACATATTTGATGAAGACAGAGGCATTAAACTGGTCCATGCAGAGCATAAACATGGGACAATCCATACTTAAATCTGTAAATCCACTAATTACATAGTATCTAATGTCTCCCTTCGTGTCATAGCAACTGCACGGACACGGCTGTTTCTGTTCATCTGTTTCTTTGTTTTGAATGCACACAATCAGCGTGTCAGAGGAAATGAGTTTAATGGATGAAAATAAACTGCTAAAATTTAATATAAACAACATGAAGTGCTTAAATTAATGCATAATCAAAATGATGGTACTTCGCATCTTCTGTAAAAGAAATTCGATTAAATTTGGTGTCAGAGATGTCAAGCGGTGTTTACATTTTTAATATAATGTGTTATTTGCGTGAGATTATTAACTGTCTCAAAAACTTCATAAATCTGTCTTATGTTAGAGCCAGTTTGATAGTTTGGTGGTTATTTGCATTCACTGCTAGTGTACACAACAAAGGTAGAGGACGATGTACAGGGACAGCTTCAAAGAGCAGAAGAATCCATCACTTATTCAGAATTTCAAGCCTTCACAGTCTGTGAAATAACGTAGTACGTAGCACGGATAAAAGAAAGGGATAATAAAAGAATATTGGCTATTGGAATGAGGGAAACTACGTTAAAGAGCGAAGAGGAATGCCTTGATAATGAAGGCATAAAGTTACTCTGAAACGTCGGTAAAAGCCAAACGACGGCCATCTTTGTACTCGCCACCGTGAGAACCTCATATCCTGCGATTCCTTCAACCGTTCTTGCGTTGTGGCACGCGGATAGACAGACAGACGCCTCGCCTTCTGCACTAATTCACACATTTCTGTTTCGCAGAACTTACGTACCATTCAGCACAGCCGCTGCTGCATCGCATCGCTGTGTGTTCATGGGATTGATCAAAGACCACTGGTTCGTCTTGGGGTCATAGCTTTCCGCCGTACTGGTAACCTCACTTCGACCGTAACCGCCCACGGCGTACACTGCATTTCGGAGAACAGCTACACTTAATCTGCGTCTGAAACGAAAGAAAACTACACGATCCGCTATGCACATATATTGCTGATGGAGATTCATTTCCTCTTGCAGAAAGCAATTGATCGCTCGTCATTGTTAAATCATAATTCAAATGAATTAACAAACAAATCACATTCTTAAAACCTGGAAAAACTACAAACGCTGTCTGTGATGGGCTTCTATTCCTGTTTGACCTACAACCAAAATTGTCGCAAATGTCCTCCTGTATGTGAGTGATATATTTATATCTTGACTAACAGAGCGACTATCAGCTTTTGAACAAGGACTCTGCTCCAAGGAATTCCTTAGTATCGCTCTGCATCTTACCTTCGAGCTTTCATAGGCGCCACCTCGCGCCTTGTCTTCGTAACAGCGTTGAAGCAGCGACATGAGCGTAAGACTTCCACGCCGTCGAAACCGCCGATGATGTAAATGTCGAAACCGACTACTGCCGTGCCATGGTTGACTCGCGGTCCGATCGGTTCGACATCCGCTACCTGCAGGAACGACAGGTTATGGCTTTATGTTACTTTGGGTCATTTGGTCTACTAATGTGAAGTCCTTGCATTAGGGTCCAAGCCACCAACCACCGGATCAGAGGTACATTCCCCAACAGTGGGCCGAAATTGCCACACCGTGCTGGGTGTCCGGGCCTACCGCACTCGACATAGACCGTGAGAAATTAACTTGGGGAAACAGGAAGACCCGAAGAGAAGCTCAAACATTACCAGTGCTCTCGTCAAATACGACAGACAAAAGTAGAACTTCTGAACAACAGTTGACATTTCAGGTCTGTACGATGGTGAAGACTGATGTTGGTGTTTTGGGTTTTATCGACGCAAAGCTGGAGGCAGTACGTCCCCCACCCCACCCAAAACAGTGTACCAGCCTTCTAATTCAGGCGGCGTTACCACTCAGATGGCCAACATCGACACTCATCAGTGCTTCAATTATTACGATGAAATCCACTGATGATCAACGGTGATTTCGTTTCATATCTAAAATCAGCAAACAGGTTGCCATGACAGTTGATGTAAGACGCTTATTGTAAATGATATTTAAAGCAAACTTCATGCCTAAGGTAGTTCCTATTATAAATTACATTTCACATGAGACTCAGCATTTGTGTAATTTATGTATTCATTCTTTTTAATTCATGTCTTTGAAGCTTCTTTTAAAAAAGGGGTTCACCCCAATTCAGGTACATAAACACGAAAAAGGCAAAGAGGTCCTTTTTATTAAGCTTAAATAAACAATTACTTAGTAAAAATAAGCAAAAAAGAAGAAAATTATTATTATCTGAGGCGTCATTTAACAAGGCACGGTAAGAGTAGAATTTTGTGTAACTCACTACACTCCATCGGTCTGCTCGTGCGTCGTAAGCTTCGATCACATCTGTCGGGCTTTCGTCCCTACGCCCACAAACAGCAAGCAGAAAATCCTGTGGGATTCGTGGGTAGGCAATCCTTGGTGTCACGAATTCCTTGTCTTCCTTCTTCATCATTTCCACGTCGCGGAAGAATGTGAGCGTCTCGGAGATCACGGGGCTGCAGTCCTCATTTTGCGTCACGTAAGGGTGACTGGATACCTGTTGAACAGTTCAATGTGGACCTTATAAACTTTTAGGAAGGGATGGTAAAGTTAAATTGACCAGAGAGAAATGTATTGAAATGTGTTTAAAATAAAAGCTAAATACTTTAGTAAGAGTTGCATTTTGAGTTACATTCAAAAATGTAACTTATTTCCCGTCTCTCCCGTGCGAGATGCACGCTGCGATCATCACATTCCTTTTGTTTCGATGACCTTAATTAATCGTCAAAATTACGTAGCATCAAAAAAAATTATGACAATTAGTTGCTTCGAGATTCAATGGAGGCAAACTGCTGCATGCCGATGATTGGCTTCAAGGTCCGTCAACACAACAATGTGTGATTACGGGCTCGATGACTATGAAGATCCACTGCATGTTTCGACCTTAATTTGTCATCTTCAGGTGGTTCGAATCTATAAGATACGAATGATAAATTGTAAAGACATTTGAAGCAGTTAACATTTCCATGGATCCGTGCGATTGTTTCACACGTAATCATAAGAGGTGAGTGGCTGAAAGCACAGGACTTTTGACCTTGAGTAGAAACATTTTTTTCTCTCGGTTTAAAGCTCATGCTGAAGTAGAAGAAAGAATATCGTAAGTTGTATGCCTGCTTCGTGAGGTGGTGGTTGTTAGAATATTGGAATGATCAAGCTGTCTATGAGTTTGAAGCCCTTCGGGTAATTTACTGTTGGATGTAAAACGAGGCTTTCTTGCTGCACTTTTTAAATATCTGTTGTCCCTGTGTGTTCAATCAGCTGAGGCTCATCACGCTGAAGTGATCTCGGGTTGACTATATATATAATCGTCGGAGATGCGTGAAATTATTATAGCAGCTAAGATACGCTTCTTATGGCAGTAGGATCTTTGTTTCAGTAGAACGCTGCGCCAGAAGACGTGATTAATCTGTTGGGGGATTTTCCTATTCAAGTTGAGTGGACGTTTGAATGCTGTGGTTGAACTGAAACATGCAAGGGATCTTAATAAACGCTGAGACTGTAATCAAAGGTTCTAGCGCAGACGGACCGTCAAACCAACGGCCGCTTATAGACGGTGAGTAAAAGACGATTATTAACTCCAACCACATTTCTGCATTAAAGGACGGATCAAATATTTGTTTTTGCACACGCACACGCACGCGCACATATGCGAGCGCGTTACCAGCGCCATTCCACAGGTAGTTATTGTAGCCATGGAAACTAAGGAAATATGGGGACTTCTTACGCAGCAAAATTTGCGCGGAATAAGGCATTAAAATCAATGCTAAATTTTCACGTTGTTAGTGTAAGATTTTAACCAGAATTGGAATGTGTCAACTGATTCTGTTAAAGCTCATCAGTATTAAATTTAATGAAAATCCGCTTAGACGTTCTCGAGATGGAACTGCGGACAGACGTGACGAAGTAAAAGTCTTACGATTTGTATTAATTAGTTACGAACACGTGTGAAAATGGAATTTAAAATGTGGGCTTCACTTCCCATAAACTTCCACGATTTCAGGGGCATACTGACCATTTCAGTGAAAAACTTTGCGTCAAGGAGTCCCAGTCTGACGCCCTTCAAAAGGTCCACGATGTGGCCTTTCCTGTTGCCCGGGTCGTGGTTTATCCACCGGAGAATGAACTCCCACACAACTTTCTCGTCCTTCACGTTCAGTTCCTCGGACTCGATTATCGCTTGCAGCTCCTCTGCAGACAGTTCCAGCATTTCTTCTTTCTGCTGAGACAATTGCACGAAGTGGCGCAGAACGAAGCGACGAGCGTGTGTCTCAAGGTCGGCGAAGAAGTGAAACCTGCGACAGCGAGGGTAAGATCCGACTCAGAACCGATCTCCTTCGAACTCTGACACAATAAAACACTGCAGCAAGAACTTAATTCTCAAGCATTTTCACACCACAGTATTTCGCCTCCAGTTTTCACCTTAGCCCTTTGAAGCCCGAATGAGTGAGACTGAGAGCAGAAGTGGAGAGACAACAGCGAGAGGAAGGGGAACGTGATCATGGAAATGAAAAATAAGTAAAGACTCAATACACATTTTCCTAGGCGGCTGATGATGCGGGCGTTTCGCACGCACATGTTGACAGCAAGAGAGTCACTCGTGAGCGCTGTTCGAGGGAGTCCCTGTATTAAGATAGTGAATTTATTAGTCATTCTGAGTCGCTGTCCAACGCATGACGTCGATGTTCTCGTGTGATCCTGCCGATGTCAGATGATTTGCTTGCTTTGTTGTCCTCAAGAAGAAGGAGTAGGGGTTCTCCTTCTACGGCAACCAGCAGGTTCTTTTTTGTCTTTGCCCGATTATAACCAATTCTCTAAATGTCCTGAAGTGTTCATAATATTCAGCAAATTCTGGCTGTGAGGTCAGATCAATGAACTGTACCGCGTGACATCGATTTACACACTCTCGCCGGTAGAATTCGATCGCAGCCGATCTGGTTGAAATTCGGTTGCTTAATGCGGGAATCGGATAATCGAGGGTCGTTTAACAGAGATTTTACTGTGTGCAGAAAGATGTGGGGCTGAATGTTGCTATTGATATTGGGAGGATTATGTAAGAAGCAAGGAATGTTTTTGGCAGAGAGAGAAAGAAATAAGGAAAGGAATTCGAGAGGAAGACAGAAATAATTGTGACCCTGCAATAGGTCGGGATTCACGTTCTACATTGTGAAATTAGTCATCTGCTGGTCATAATGACGATCAAAACGTATGCAGTTAAATCAGAACATTTAAATTACAGGCACATTAATAACAACCTGCCAATAGCCCTGACCAACAACGCATTATAATTCTCCCAGTCCTCAGTCAGAGGCTTTAATCTCAGACCCGGCACTCAGCTGCTCTCTGAGTGAAGCTCATTCGCTCCAGCGACGGAGGCTGGCGTCACAGCAAATGACAAATGAACATCAAATTACCTTGCCAATTGCATGATGCCGATACAGTTGTCGGCGTCCATCGTGTCCTTCAGGAAGTCGCAGCAGGGTTCAGTAACGTCCGGAATACACAAGTGGTCAGCCGCCACGAGCAGCCGACACGCGTTATCTGAGCGGATGTCAAACTCGCGATAATAAACACAGTCTAGTATCGGCGTCATCAGGTCCGAGCTAATTCCGTGGAGGAGAATATCAGTCTCCTCACTTTTGTGCAGTGTTGTCGTGAAGAGTTGCCTGAAACGTCACGAAGCAGTCGTCGATTTCGAGAAACGGCGAGCAGAAAATTACAGTCAACGCGGTGGATGAATTTTTGTAATCAGAATTCTTCAAAAACTCCCAGAATGTGTACTAATGGGATTAGATTAACAGCGAGAGATTCAAGAGCGTGCGTAGGCTTAACAGAATATAACTCACAAATCGAATAGCAAGCAGCGAACATTTGTTCTATAGAATGGTTACCTCGTTTCTTACATACATTTGACTCCTTCAAGAGACATCTGAGGTTATAACAACTATTACAGAAATTTTAAAGCCAACCAGCTAATTATCACAAATATTTCAACATACATCACAGGCTGTACATTCCACTGATTGATCAGTTCGTAATATGAAATTATTTGTTCTGTCAAAACATTTTCCCGACAATAAACAACTTAAAAGAAAGCCGATGTTTCTATACGGCCTTTAAAAACTGATCACCAACCAGCAAATAATTTCATATTAAAAATTGAGGGCTTTGCAGTGCAAGACAAACAGAAAGATTTGATTGTCGGAAAACTGAAAGAGGGGCACAGCTTGCAACATGACATGAGAAACGTAAAAGAATCAATGGATCACGTTTATAATTCATTTCTCATTTCAAGAACTAACCGCATCTTTATTTTAAACACAAGCAAATTAACGAATGCATAAATTCTCGAACGATTCTCACCTAACAATCAAACATTTCTCGCCAAGTTCTTCGTTACAGTTTATTATATTTCAGACAGAGCAGCTTCCAATGTTCCGGACAATGGCGCGACGAAGGTGAATTACCAATTTGCATCTGTACTTTGTCGGTCGTCTGTATACATTAAAACCAAGACGTTTTGAAAATGGGTTGATTCTATTTCTCCCTCCAAATCGATTGACTGTCACCTTGGTGCATCCGCACTTAAAAATTAGCACAAAAACCACGTCCGTCGTCTGCGATGTTGCGTCGTGTGGTCTCGTAGAAATTGTCGGACGTTTCAGAGGTACTCACTGCTTCCATCATCAAGGAAAGAAGGCAGCAAGTACGTCTGAAATGCCAATCAGATTCTACCGCCGTGAGATTTCATGACAATGAACAAATAACAGAGGACAAATAGCCATATAAAAGTACAGGTTTATGCAACAAACGGGATATAACATTTCACAAACTAATTGACGTCTATTGTGTCCTCATTTCACATGTTCATCAACCACGTCAGTATATAAACAAACCTGAAATATGTGCTGCGCATCGAGAGAATTGCTCTGTGGACTCGAAAGACGCCGCCGTCCTCCAACCTAAACACCGCGTCACTCAAGAGGTTGTTATCTCTCAGCTCATTCAGAGGGACCAATGCTTTGCTGCACGTGCACCTGCCCCCATCATGAAAACAGCTGCGATGTTTGTTTGTCTCCATCTCCTGAAAAAACATTCCATCGCTGTTACTGTAACCGCTAGACCACCGTGGCTATTAGGGTAAGGTAAGGTATAATAAAGTAATGTAATGTTTTATAGATAACAACAATGCCGAATAAACAGATGACGTTTCCTAGGTAACAATAATGCCGAGTAAACAATTGACGTATCCTGGGTAACAACAATACCGAGTAAACACGACGTTTCCTAGGTAACCAGGTTACATTTTTTCGTTTCCGTTTTTCGTTCCCCTTTTTTGCCGAATGACCCTTCAATATAGACGTATTTACGTCGAAAACAGTCCATCGCTGTTACAAGTTCCTCTTCATACTGACGCGTGTGCATTTCAACTGAGAGTGACAGAGAGGGAACACGGTACTCAGAGGAATATCTGGTCCTGAGAGAGTTACTGACAAGGGAATGGCGAAAACTTCATATTATGGAGCTTTATATGTCTCTTGAGTAATTATTAAATTATAGGCTGTCAGATCAAGGGTGATGAGTACACGTGGCAGAGACGAGGAATGCGACATTTTAAATGGAAGACTTGAAACAAAAAGGTCACTTGAGAGTCCTATGCGTTGCTGGGATAATATTAAAATGGATCTTAGATAGGTGGGGAATGAAGGTTTGAACTGATTTCATCTGCTTGAGGATATAGTTTACAGGCGGGGTCTTGTAAACACGAACATGAAACATAAGAGGCAAGACATTTGATAAGATGGGACACTGTTAGATTCTCAAGCAGTACTTCAGCTCCATGGTCTAAGTTTGTTTCTTTGTTACAGAAACGCCCCGTTGAGATTCAATACAAAATGACAAAGCTCTAAATGTGACTGATACAACTAACTAACTAACTACCTCCACGACTTACAGAACCCGAAGTTTCATCACCGAATTAACCAAAGCTCTCCACCGGACCCTGCCCTGGGCCAAAAAATCCAGTTTCCTCAGATCCCGCCTGAGATTATCCTCCCAACTACGTCTAGGTCTCCCCAGCGGTCTCTTCCCCTCAGGCCACCCCACCAATTACTTGTAAACACCCCTCCTCTGCCCGCCCCTACCTAAAAATATCGGGTGAGGAGTCCAGGCCTTGAAACTCGGCACGCACTTTTCTCTATTATCTACCCGTTTTGGGTTCAATATCATCCTCAAAACACTGTTCTCAAGGACACGCAGTTGATGTTCCTCCCTCAAAGTGAAAGACCACGTTTTGCACCCACACAGCACAGCTGGCAAAACTACGCTTTTGTTCATTTTAATCTTAATTTTCTTTTGATATGAGAAGGTAGGACAAAAGACTTTGCACTCAGTGATAGAAGCATTCCCCGGATTTAATCTGCTGTTGTGGGATTATTATAAGAGGGAGATTCGTCGATAATTATGCTTGTAAAACCGAAAAAAAAATTATTTTCAGTTCCCTAAAACACATTAATTATGTCGCTGTCTCAAGTGACGTAAAGTGTTAGAATTATTATTCAAATCTATACCCCATTTCCTAGCATCGATGTATTTTTATTAAGATTCTATTCTACTAAACACGTTTCATTCCTTTAAAATGATAATTGCCTCCTGGAACATTCTTTTATTATAAATGATGCCGTGAACAAACAGACGTCAATTTAGCATTACTTAAAATTGTGTTAGAAAGAAAAGCGTAATTCTCTTATAAGAGTACATAAAAGCAGATGAAAACAATAAATGTGAGAGCAATAATAATAAATAGGAATCCCTTACCTCAAACCTTTTTCAAAAGTAAGAGACCACGATGTCCACCCGCAATGCCCAATTGAATCAATAATAAAAAAAGTGGAAGATAGTTTCACTTCAGTGATTTTGAAAGGTTTTTAACAGAACAAAAGTATCTCGTTTACGACGCACTTCTTCTACAAGCGATTTACAGCTCAGTTCTTCCCACAATTACGAAAGCCGATTGTTGACGGAAATATATTCTAATGAAACACAACAATGCCGAGTAAACAAATGACGTAACAATTAGTTTCTTAGGCAAAGGAATGGAGTGCATTACTGTTTATTCAGGCAATTATACTGCATGTATAAGACACGAGAAAAGAGCCTTATGGCATACTCAGCCAATATTGTTGCAGGTGTGGGTTAGAAATTCGAATACTTTTTATTACATTGTTATGCAACACAGGTGTTCACATAAAAGCTTACCATTGTCGGTCCATATTTACAACCCTGTGCCAGTCTCGGGTGTGCAGCAGCTGGAGGCAAATGCCATTCACCCGATGCTGGCAACCAGGAAAGTGAAGCTCGTGGCTGCATACCTCTCGCCCTCGCGGCCCTGGACGGAGTCGGACCTCACCGAGTATATCCCGGTCCTATTGGCCGGTGACCTCAACGCGAAGCACACGGAATGGATTTCTTGGCTCATCTCTACGAGGGGTTCGCTCCTACGGGATTAGGATAACAGAAACTCCTGCTTGATATACGGGCCGGCCTCCCCAAAAGCGGCTCCTTACACACACAACGAAACCCCCGACGTCCTTGACATTGCCCTCGTCAAAGACTTCGCCCTACCTGTGTATCTGACTGAACCTGCGCTGACAGGCGTCCGCCCCTGGCCGCTAGTATTCGGGATGAAATACGCCTGAGAACCGGCTGACGCGGCGCTGGCAGGTCACGAGGGACCCCACTTTCAAAGCTCAGGTCAACCGACTCCAGAGGTCGGTGACCTGTCGGTTCAACGAGTGGACGAACGAACAGCGGAGCGACGCGCTGGAATCCTTGGCCTGCGAGGACCAGTCGCTTTGGAAGATTGCTAAGCGGGTGATGCGAGTCACCACTCCGTCGCCATCTTGCTTGTGCAGGGAGGATGCGCTGTCTCGGACTCCGAGAAGGCGGAAGCCCTGGCCGACAACCTTGAGGTCCAGTTTCAGCTGGTGGACGATCCGTCGGACCCGACATTTATTGACATGGTTAACGAGGCGATGCGAGCATACGAGTATGCCACGTCAAGTGAATCGAAATTAACCAGACCCTCGGAGGTCCTTCAGGCTATT
Organism: Zootermopsis nevadensis; assembly: GCF_000696155.1. The sequence continues at coordinate 1,753,775 of NW_019060346.1, read as the reverse complement.
AAGAGACTCAAGAAGTTGGCAAGGTTCCGGGCCCCAACGGTTTACCGAACAGGGTCCTGAGACATCTTCCACGATAACCTACCTCACGAAAGTGTTCAACGCGGTCCTCCGCAGGCAGTATTTCCCCTCGGCGTGAAAAAACGCTCGCGTGGTGTCCATACTGAAACCGGGCAAAGACCCCACGCTACCTTGTTCCTACAGACCGACCAGTCTTCTTTACACGGTCGGAAAGCTCTGTAAGATCCTATTAACTAGGGTCCTACACGAGGCGAACGAACGCGGACTGCTGCGCGACGAGCAGTTTAGGTTCCGGCGTAGGCACAACACGAAGCTGCAGCTGGCTCGTCTCGTTGAAAGGGTAAACAGGAACTTTGATGAGAGGCGGCTAACTGGGGCGGTTTTCTTGGACGTGGACAAAGCCTTTGACACGGTCTCAGTCGAAGGCCTCCTCTACAAGCTGACTGTGTAGATTCTTTCAAATGTTAACATGGCTCATATGTACCTCAGAGGTTCCTGGTTCAATTCTTAGCCACTACCCAACCAATACCCAGTATATACACACCTCTTGCCCCATCCATGCCCCGCCCATCTCATTTTTTTCGACTTAACCTCCCCGACAATACTGGGGAGGAGAACAAAATTTCAAATTCTCCATTTCAGACTTCCTTCCATATATCTCAGTTTCATCCCACAAAGCCTATCTTAGTACATGGTATAGACGACAGATATGGGGTTTAAATCTCCTCTTCCCACAAGGTAGGTTCCATTTAAATTGTTCGGGACCGAACAAAACGGACGATGCATCCGGGAAAACGATAGTTCCGGGAACGATGGATAGAGGTTTCACTGTATGTTACAAATTTATGTACGATTTGAGGTTTTCGCGTCGGTGAGCCTAAAGATTACTGTCTTCTTGGTTGTTGCACCGTGTAGTCTAGTAGATGTCCACCTGACTACATGGCGCATCAACCCAGAAGATAGCCATCTTCATGTTGCAAATTCAATACCAAAACATTCTTACATTAACTAAGTTATTAAAATTTACTTCTCTTAACACAATATAGAATTGGCATTTTCATCATTTGTATACTGTCATTAATTCCAAACATCCTCATGCAGGCAAAAACCATGTGAACACTGGAAGAAAAAGAAACTAACTATTAATCTAAAATTATATGTAGTAAAGTCTCTCTCTTCTGTTTTAAAGTTTGCACGGAAAGTGTAGCCTTGTGTTCATATTTCTTAATTTGAAAGTACAAATATGCATGTCTCATCTTCTAGTAACATACTGGGCTCGGGCGGGAATAAATAATGTGTTGTTAACCACGTCTCGGTTAATGGCACTTAATGGTCCGGTATTACCCCAGTACCAGGCAGTGTGACGGCATTAGAGTCTTCTTCCAGCCCCGGCTTATGATCGGTTAAGCTGATTCTTATTTGATTTTATCTCGGAAACATTCTGTGAGTTCCCCATTTGATTAGAGCTGTCACATTTTTCTTTTACTCTGTAAGTAACTTAACTAAATTCAAGTTCCTAGTTTTGTGTATTTTGAGGTAATAATTTGTACTTATTCATTAAAATACCTAAAAGTACCTTGCAAAATACCGTTAATAAATATATACATCTGTTAGCTGAAACCATCGTCTGTATCTTCATGGCATTTGAAAAGGTTGATACTTCCCCAAAGACATGGCAAAATTACCCAGCTACTCAGCCAAATGTAATTTCTAATTTCTTTTAAATATCACACGTATATAAGAAATCAGTACAAAATTCTCAGAGTGTTGCCTTCATAATGAAGTTTTTGTAAACGATGTTCATGAAGCAAGAACATTTAATCTTCCCTTAATATCATGAAGAAGGTTCGTAACTCAAAACATGTCGCCACAAGTGGATTTAATACAAGACGCAAAGAGAATCTGCTATGTGTTCATAGATAGTAACATTTCGGATAACATTAAACGTCTCTAAAATAATTAATTTCAATAAAATAATTTTTATTCTTTGCTGCAAACAATATTTCTCTTTATTTTCCTTGTGGATCCTACATCAAGTCCCACTTGTCTTCATTTCTTTCGTAAGGTGCTTAATTACAATTAATGTGTTCATCGTGGTTGTAATCAACTGTAAACTATTAATTTTAACAATCCAACATTTTTTTTACGTTTCTCCTCCATTAACTTGTCTCTGTGTTTGTAGGCGTAATCACTTGCATTCGGTACGTTCTTGATGACACAAGTCGACATCCCATATCTACAAACATTCAAGTTCTCCGCCTGGTGCCTGTAATTTGAAATATTAAAAGTGAAAACAAACCCTTCTTCATCATTCATCAATATTATCTACACTCAAGACAATTTTTAACACATTTCAAGGACACAGTTACAGAAAATATGTAGCTCTACATGAGATGATGTAACTCATGAAGGAATGCGTCTTCTACCATAAATAAGTTACTTTATATAAATTTAATAGAAATGTAATTTGAATGTCAGTGCATTTAGATAAAGAAGTTAACAGTTTTCTTAAAAAATATATTTCTTCTTTTGGGGTTCTAAAATATCAGAGATTTCGGTGCAGAATAAATATAAAAGAATTATCTTAGGGTGTCGTAAAATGTGTTGACCTAAAAATATCCATGCCTGATGGGCTGGCTCTGTCTTTGGGTAGAATGGAAAACTGCTTGAAGTTAAGGGCTCAGACTCCCACCGAAATGTCTTTTTTGGGTAGAATGGAAAACTGCTTGAAGTTAAGGGCTCAGACTCCCACCGAAATGTCGTTGCGTGTATTTTGTTTCCAGATAACCTTAACAAAAATTCCCCCAATTGGACTTCAGAGCCCGATTCCCACACCATATTTCAGAACAGATCCCACGTAATCTTTTTTACGCAAAAACACATCGAACACCAGCCAACGTACTATTATAACATAATCCATTTTATTACATCAAAATGGAAGAGAGGTTATGACTGCTGTAAAACGCTGTGAAATGACCTGTGTTCCGAGCTAGCTACGTTTGGTACACTTCGTTCAGAATAATATTTTAATCCCACAATTTCTTTGGAGAGAGAGGCGCGTTTTGTTTGAGACGTGCACCTATAACAATATTTCCCTCTATTTTCAAAATTTACTTGTTTTTTGTCCCGCCATAAATAGTTCTGGAGAGGTTCTGTTGGAGGTCAAACAGACAAGAACAAAAATCAAATTATTTTCTGTGGGATTTCTGGCTCTTGCACGGACGAGTAAGAAGAAGGCTGCATTCTGGGATATCTTTGGAGCTCCTTACTCACTCCGTCAACAGATGGCACGAAACTGCATGGTCAAAAAGGCCAAGAGACAGCCATTTCCAAATAGATCCAACCAACCAAATTCCTTTGGACAACTTGCCTGACGGGATAACCTCCCATCAGCAGCAACGGATCCCAGTTCTAATGGTCGAGGCTCTCGCCACGACGAAACCCCGTTAGCGTTAGCATAATTTCCGTTTTCTAGTTAAGACCGTGTACCATTTCCAGCAATACGCCTTGTGCGCAGGTATGGTGTCACCTAGGTAGGGACGATGCTTGCGCTTGCGCAGGACTCCGCCCTCAGTTAGCTTTTTGGTTGGT
>NW_019060346.1:1709941-1735726 GCF_000696155.1 Zootermopsis nevadensis | reverse complement strand
AACCATGTAGCTGTATGATCCACACATGACAACTCATCAGTATTCCCAACTGCTACATAAAAACATGTCTAATTTAATAAATTTGAGGTTTTTGTGGTGGTGAAAATGTGGGTTCTGTTCTTCTGGGATATGAAACTGTTTAAAATTGTTGGTCATTAAAAAAAAAATTGGAGGAATGTAACACTTCCACCTTCATAAAATTCTGCCTCAAAGATGGAGGCACCATAATCCTCCGATATACACCGTCACAACCCAGAAGACCACAACTCACATCAGACTAGTTATTTAACTGTTACGTTTCACATAAATATGTTGAACTAATATATTTTACATTACCTGGTAGGAGTTTAAATCCTATCTCTCCATTGCCAAAATATCCTAACAAAGGAGTTTTAGGAAAATGCTTCCTGAATGCAGCTGATTCTACATTCCGTTTCCCTTGATAATGGTGTCTTCCTCTGCCCACACATGCAAACATCAATCCAACACTGCTGCTATAACTGCTCACTGTATGTGCCTTCAACTGCAAAACAGGCATATGGTATTCTTTTATAATTAGGACTTTACTTTATCGAGCACATTCTTCCGATATAAATCACTTCCCTCATGACATATCTGAATCTTCAGACTGTAAATCAACAAGTGGACATTTTATGCTACTGGCTAAGGATCTACATGCAGACAAACACATACTTTTCCCAAGTTCCAACCTTGTCTTTTAATTTTTAACCACAAAAGGGAAAAACATACACATGAATTTCTCTTCATCTTTCCTTCTTTCTCATCTTCTAAGATTAGGCAATTTAATGTCTGTATTGGCCCAAAATGCACTTTACAGGATCTCCTTAATTTCTCCCTGTTTACACTTCAGCTTCATAATTCCATATTAACTTCAAATTTCTGAATTGTCTCTTAATTATTCCACTTCTTGTGTAGTATGAAAATCGTGGTATCAAAACTAAAACATCAGATATTTTTAAAATGAGCAAAATATTATTTCTATTTATTGCAGACTTCAAATCAAATTTGTTTCTCTGTTATTATTCTTTTCAATACAGCCACAAAGCTTGGCACACTGCTCACTAATATGTTGCCAGTGGAACAATCAAACTATTCATGTCAAACACTTGAACTACGTGTTGCAGAATTATTAAAGTGGAGATTAAATAAATAGGGTGGGAAGATGTTGACTGACTGATTTATCTGACTTAGAAAATGATCCCCATACACACGGTAAAGACAGAGGATTTAGGCAAAGATGAGAGGATAACAGAGAAAATTAACTTTAAAAAGCACAAATGAAGAAGTGAAGTGATTTTGCCTAACTTCAAACAGGATCCAGTGGCTGGCTCCCATGAACACAGTAATAAACCTTTGAGTACCACAAAAATCATGTTAATTACTTGAGTATCTGAGCAACTACTAATTTCTCAACAAAGAATGTGATCCATGGTAATTATAAGTAAGAATATGATCAACTACTACATTGTGCTTATTACTGTTCAATGGACTAACTACAGTTGTGTTTAATCTCCTTTGGCTTACAGGGAGAGCATTATGGAATTACAAACTTTAAATAAAAGTTAACAATAATTACTATCATGTAGACTAATTTGTATTAGATTTGTGTATACCTCTTGCATAGCTTTGTCTACTTCCATTTCTGTTGCAACACCTCGACCTAGGATTGTTGAGGCCACACACACCCCTTCACCAGAGAAAGTCACCCCTACCATGATAGGGACACCATCATTTAAACCACCCACATCATTAATTATGCCCCCTGCAACTGCCATTGTCTCTTCTTGCCTGTAAATAAACACAACTAAAACAAATTATGGTATGCACTTCATGACTTAAGGCAGATGTACATTTGATAAATATAACAGACATTTTCTAAAGTTTTATACCTTTAATGTCACAAAAAACAGCTTATGTGCAGTCTAGCAGGCCATGCATCATACTAGTATACCATCACACCATTAGCCCCAGCTGGCAGCCCCATGGTATGAGACTTTAAATCCCCAATTCCCATATGATAAACGTTAAGACTGATTTAATGTGTCGTATGTATTATTACTGAACATATCTACGTAACTGATGTAACTAGTTTCAATATTTAGTTCTTAAAGCATGTACAATTATTGTGCCTACTAAATAAAAGTTAATAAATTGCATGATGCAATCATGAAAGACAACATGGAAGCAAGCAAGCCAGACTCTTGATGAAGATTCCTTAAGTCTTGCAAACTACATACAATGATAATTTTAATTAATGTTTATCAGGTAAATCAAAAGGACTAATAACTATGGAGAAACCAGGAAATACAGATTTCTGGTGGCAATATGCATCAATGGTGAAAAGACAAACAACACTTACCAAGTACAAATTTTATTATGTAAGAATTCTGTATGCGTACAATGGGACATTATAAAGACATGGCAGAAACATAGGAAAATTCTGCCAGAGAACTACAACAAGAATTTTGTCTGGACAAACAGTGAAATCATTTTACTATAAAATATTCCATTGTGAAAGGGTCACCTTACAGCCAAGGTCATCATATAATGAGATAAATACTGTATATCTTATCTAATGTAAGCCAGCTTTATGATAAAGTTCACATCTCCTCATTATATAAATCAAAGATGCAATAAAATACCCACTTGCCTATTTTGCAGAGAAGAAACAAGATGGATAATTGCAGGTACGAGCAACAAAGCCTCACGGCAAAATAGCAGTAGACACTGTACAGATTCACCTGTTGGAATTCCTGTCAGTTGTTCCATAACTTCTACATTCAAGCTCTGTAGCTAAAACATTGAATAAAAGCCACAATCATTTTGCAGCTTTGGTTCTTGCTTCACAAAGAATATGGCATATCTTATACTGCTAGTGTGAAGATAAACAATCTGCTAAACTCTTTGGAACACAAAATGATTCACTTAATTATTCCCAGGGAAAAAAACATTCACAAGAAACATTTGGAAACAAATTCTCAAAGCATCCAATTATTAAGTACCAACTTCAATGTTTCTGTACTTCAAACATTCCATGTTATAAAAATCATACTCATATTCTTCTAGCCTGACTGACTGACTAACTGGCTAGCCAGTTGACTAAGTGAATGACTAACTGAATCAGTACCTACATTCCTAACTCCACAGTACTGTCTTCTCTAAGTAGCTGACAATCAGCCAGCCAAAAAATCCTCTACTTATATGAAACTTAAAGTTAATCACCATGTTTACAAAAACCTATCATTTGTCTACATCCTGAGCCAGTACACTCCAAGTCATATATTTACACCTACTGCACTAAGACCCATTTTAACATTATCCTTCCACATACTTATATTTCTATACAATGTCTTAACAATTACAGGAGGCTTACAAAAAGAAGTATTTTAACTTGCTGTCTTTAACAAATTTACAAGCCAAGAATGTTTATGTATCTGATTAGTAACACTCCTGCTTCATATTCAGGAGGTCCTGGGTTCAAATCATGGCCCAGAGATTGGCTAACCAAACTAGGGTTTTGTGGTTTTCCTCAGTCCCTCCAGGCAAATTCCAGGATAGTATGTTAAATTAGGTGACAATGCTTCCTTCCACATCCTTTCCAATTCATTATTCACCATCATCCTCTCATTGGATGCTATACAGTCTGAGCTACAGAAAAAGTGTTGTTAAACTATAAATAAATAAATGCATGTTGAAGAGGACGAAAATTATATAAAACAGAAACAGATTTCAGTCACTGATTCAATAATAAGTACAAAAAAGCTATGAACCTGGATAGACATTTGTAGTTTTCTGATGGGTAAATACTTACATTACTTTTCTGAAGTTTGTTAACTTGATTCGTGTCTAGTTGAAAGGTACGAACAGTAACTCCAGGCATGTCTGGGAGCAGAAGTACTGAGTAGGCTCGGGAATTCTCAAGTTCCACTGTCACAGTAAGATCAGGCAAAGTGCCTACAATACCATACCCTCTGAGGCAGATGAGTGGACAAGTTGGTTGTAGTTCAGCTCTCACATACTCCCATACTATTAACATGATTAAGATTAAGATTAGAGGTTCTCATAGCAGAGAATATGAAGATGGCTGTCTTCTGGAATGTTGCACCATGTAGTCTGGTAGAAGTTTTCTGATGTTTCAAAGGTCATTACTGCCTCCATCATCAGTAGTCATGAACTTCATCATAACTTACTGTGAGAACCTCAAATTTCACCATGCCCCCAAAAGTCTGAACTTTTTTCACCACACTGGTACACTTCAAAATACAAATAAATTTATCAATTTAAATTTGTTCATAAGTGTTTAATTTTGAAATTTAGGGCAACAAACTGACCTCTGTGTTGATGACCATCTTCTTCATTATTCTGTCCTGCAGTAACAGCTGGACAAGAGCATTTATATGTGCACATTACACGAGCTCCAAACACTGTGTGTGACGCAAACATAAGGGCCAAGGATGGCTCACTGTAGACATGCTCACGGAAAGCCAAGTATGGAAACTCCGCCTCTGCAAACTTCACACTTTTTATTCTACATGACTGTTCTGATATTTTCTGGCGTTGGTCACCACACCACAGTAACCAATGTGGATGTGTTCGGCCACGTCGTACAGACACTGCTGCTGAACACCATGTTCTGAAAACAGGAAGTACATCAATGGCTATATGCTCAACACTCTTTTAAGTGTCAATTTTTTGTCTATCCATCAAGCATTCAGAACTGAGTGACATGTAATTGCATATCTTAATCACCTAACATGATAGATGGATGATATTTTTAACATTTTTTAAATAATTATTATATTTTATGATATGAAATGATGTGGAATTGAGACCATTTTTCTTTCCCACCTTACTAATAATAACATCATTCTATCTTGCAACAGTGTTTTGCACCAGTTCTTCAAATGATTATGATAAAGCTTACAGAAATTAAGTTTAAAATTTATTTTCCTTGCTAATATTTACCTTCAGTGTGAACAAATTTCTTGTCAACACTGTATATAACTTGTAGTGTAGAGTAATTATGATTTACAAGATTTACTAGACACACAAATTGAAACAATAAATAAAATTAGCATCTTATTGTTGGTCTAGGTCTGAAGTTATGATGGGGCATATACCTGCAAACCTGAGAAGCTGCATTTAAGTCCCCAAGGGGTAAGTGACTCAGAACTAAATTCAAAAGCTCATATTCTTTAGTGATATAACTGCCAAGTAGGCTGTTGGTGTCTGACTTCTGAGTATTAGAAGCAGATTCTTCTGTAGCTTGGTTACTGTTGCTGCAACATCCATCCGGAGCATGCTGGACATACAAAATATAGGTTACAAGGATACAGCCAAAACACAGATATGTATAACATTTGCCATATCCTAAGGATCAACTCTTAGGAATATTTTGTAAAAATATAATTTGTCATTAGGTTTGTCAAGACTTCCTAACACTAGTAGAAGCTACATTCTGCGAACAGACTGCTGATCAAATTTACTTAGGAATGAAAAAAATTAATACAGATTGAAAAGATGTTCTGGATTTACATATTACTTTGAAGGTCTAATAAATGTGCTAAAAAATATATCCTTATTCAAATGCTTCTTTAACTTGACTGCATTTTAATAAAGGGGTACAAAGATGATCATTTACTCCAACTATCAAACATAGTTTGATAAACATTTGAATGATGTTGAGGATTTTAAAAAGCTGGGAGTAATTAACTCAGAGCACAAATCACTAGAGAAGAACACATGTTGTTATGGCTGAGGAAGTGGAGGTTTAATGGGTGATATTAATTTTAGTTTCTATAAATCCTGTAAACATTTAATCCTTTACAAATATTAATCTGTAACTATAGCATGAATACTAATCTATATATGTCCACCTGTTCAGTTCTTTGTGCAGCATTAGTTCCAATGATATCACTATCAATGGTGCTCTTCTCACTTGAACATACATCACCATCTTCACCACAAGCCTCTTCATATTTAATAACTTGAGAGTGAGGAAAATATGCCATTCTGTATGCACTGCAAATGTTCAAAGCAGATAACATCACATTTCATGATAAGAGGTAAATTTAAAGGAATTTGTCTGAATGAGTCTGCTACTTTTTACCTTTGGCCTTTTTAGTGTATGCTCATGTTTGATATCTACAGTGTCCAGATTCTGTATGTAGTTGAAGTTATATGTTACATAAATCAAAAACTGTAGATAGATAGTTGATCACAAAAAAATGGGGCACAATGCTGTATCTGTACCCTCAGACTAAACAGGAGGTATGCAAAAATATGAAATGGGGCAAAAAAATTAACTTATTCTAAGGTGACATAGCACCCAACTCCACTTCTGCCCTAACACACACACACACACACACACACACACAAGAGGGAGCAGGTGAGAGACTTTTTTTCTACAATCAGAATTCAAAAATTGGAGAGGCTGTAGTCTTATAAAAGGAAAGGAATTTTGTGAAGAAATATACCATAGTAAAGAAGATAATTCCGTAAGGGTGTACAAAATACACTGTGTACTGCTGGCCGAGAAGTGACTTGGGGCTGCATTCAGAAGAATGTCTTAACATTTATTTTACTACTCAATTCATATAGTATTATAGACTGAATAATTTATATTACTGTGGCTTTCAGAAGACGTTAAATTTCTAACAAGTTTGTCATGATTTATTACTGTTTACGCGAAGTTATGCAGTTCTGTCATTCGCGTTCTAAAAACTAGTGAGATTTCTGCTTCTCACATAGGCAAATATGAAGACTGTGAACACTGTAGCAGAACTTCATTTAAATGCCTTCCATCAACAGAAAATTAAAGGAGAGTCAATATATCAAATCACAAAAGGTACACAAACACTCATATTTTCTGTGAACTACGAATCCTCCACCATGAACAGTCCCATAGAGGTCTGAAGACTGATGCATGGTTACATAATTCAGAACTCTCTGGGACTAGTACGTTAGAGATAATTTCAACCTCTTACGTTTAAATTTCCCTTTGTAACCCATTCCATTCAGCAGTACGTCGAGTTAATGTCTTTTCTGAAAATAATGAGTTATTCTAAAACAAACACACAAAGTGATATCAATGACATTTCAATCAAGGACGTCCATAACCTATATTTAAACCACGGACAGTTATACAATTTTAAATACGTTGTTTTTTTATATAACACAAACGAACAGAGTTTTAAACTTTATTGAATATAATAAATAATATGATCAATTAATTAAAAAATCTCAACATACATAAGGGATAATATTCACCAATTACTACACTCAAACACAGATAACACCACAATCAATGATCTCGTGTCTCAGAGTACTTCCACTACGCGTCACAAGTCAAAAACTTGAGCGATTGCTGTGATGTCTTGAAATTAACAAATTGCTTTTCGCAACAAATGTGCCTCAGCTCTACATCTTCAAATTTCGCAATTATGTTAATGCCCTGATATGCAAATTATTATATATCTTAGCACGGACATTTTATCTTCAACATCTTCAAGATCTAAACTGGTAACAATTCAGAAGCGGTCTCCGATTCAATTAACATTTATACTCGCTTATCATCGCTCGCCCTGATGACGGAGCCAGTATGACCTCTGAAACGTTGGTTAACATCGACCAGACTACACAGCGCAACAACCCAGAAGACAGAAATCTTCATACTCACCACTGTGAAAACCTCAAATCTTACAACATTTATACTCCTTGGGCAAAAATGGGTCCCGCCTATGTTATGCTAATATGATCTAATTTAACCTAACAAAGTGTAATCATGTCAGCCAGAGTTGAATATCCCTGAATGTAACATTATGGACCCAAATCATATTCTTTTTTTTAATTTTACAAATGCAAAAAACTTCCAAGCTGCATGCATGCACAATTTTGTTTTCAAAATTAATTCCGGCAAAAATAACTATTCTTCTGCATACAAATCAATAGGGGGAATAAACGCCCTAATCATTAAATAGTGATGATTCTCCTAACTTGGTAAATTATCCATGGATAATCTGGGCTGACTAGTTCAGAGCAATGATATACATCATAGAATATAATGTACATTCTGCTGACAGACATTGGCCATCTGACATTTGTGTAGGAACAAAAAATCAAGGAAATATTAAGCACCTGATAGTGGACAAATTCCAGAAGAAATGGCCTAAGCAATGAGAAGGCTATCACATTCCATTATCCATAGTTCATTTTGAAGAGAGTTTACAAAATCATGGAGAGAAATTAATTTGCTAATTTTGGCATCACCTAAGTAATTATACAATGAATTCGTATCAGGTTACTTAAAAAACTTTAATATCTCACTTCTAATACCATATTCATATAAAGAGGAATTCTTGCTCATTTATTGTATGTTATTCTATACTATTCTGCAAACCTTAATAGCAGTATCACATATCCTCAAGAAAAGATAGTAATAAATGCTATTGGAGATTGGGGTATGGAAGTAAATTTACACATATTCTTAATATCAATCTCAGAAGCCTTGAATTCATTGAATTCAAGGCTTCTGAGAGATGGCTTTAGAAATGGAAGGTATGTCATGTGATACCCCAGTGTAGTTTTTAGAAGTAATGTTCGGTACAGTAATAGTGAATTGTTAGAACTTTCTTGCATTTCTGCATAATGTGGTTGAAAGGAGACCATAAAATAATGAACATTTATATTATATTGTTGTATGCAAGTCACTAAGTACTAACTGCACACAACCCTGGTTTGAAAATTAACACAAAACAGTAATGCCATTACTCTGCACTATCAACATTGGCAATAACAATCCAGTAGTCATTGAACATTTGTGAAAGTCCTTAATGTCAGAAGTATGTTATCCTACAACCTTAGATTACTAACTCACTCACTGGAGCAAAATACCATCTCCAAAACATCGTTCAATTTTATTATTTTATTAGACGATGGATAACACACAAGAAACTTTTTCTTTACACATTCTTAACACTGAAAATTGTTCTACAATTTTAAATCAACACATAGCAACTGAACAAGAACTTTCACATTCCAGAGCAACTTTAATATTAAATATCTTCATACTTTAACCACTGGATGCAATGCATCTCAACAGCATATTCCTAGAAATGTTCATGCTGTCACAGAATTAATCATGCTGTTGTTAACCATTTGTGCTGAATTAGTATGCATTTTATTACCTTGATCTTGAATCTCACATAAAAAAAATTAAACTGGCTTTTCTGAATGCAGAAGAGGGCTCTACTACATCAATTATTCAAATATGTTGAAAATACATAGTAATGCAACCAAAAGATTTCCTGTGACATGTTAAATGTGGGTCATATTCAAACAAACTCCAGTCTGCCACACCCTAGGGCTAGTATTTATCATAGCCATTGTTTCTATCTTAAATAAGCCCTATTATAGTAGTAGGTCTTTATGGGTTTGTCTTTACGAATTCATATAATCAAGGGCTTGGAAATAAAGATGGCATTAGTTCAAGCTGTAGTTAAAAGATCACAGAAAATTTAACAAAGCTCCAAGCTTTGACTACACATTGCCTGTATTCTGCTTTACAGAAACTACTTTCACTTCCTTCATATCGATGTTGCTGCCACAAAATCACTGCCAAGAACAGAAAACTTGAGGTATGATGCAAAGCAAATTTTTATAATGCCAAGGGACTGTTCTGAATCAAGACAGAGTAACTTGAGCATACAGTTTTAAATTAAATGTAAATGGGGTAATTATTTATCCCAAAGTTTTAACACAAAGCTTCTCAAACTCACTACAAATATTTATACATTTTACACTTCTTTATAACCTTTCCAAACACCACATGTATTGCATGAATAAATGAAAGGAAAAATATTTTTTTTAATTTTTGAAGATATAAACCCTCGGATTTGTGGAACTACAGGACAGTCATAATATGCAAATAGGCAGCCAGTACCATTCCTTCTTCCAGAGTAAGATTAGTTCCCAAGGTAAAGATCAGCAATTCCAAATACTTTTTTTCAACATATATTGTCAGTTATTGCCAACAGTGAATATCTGCATTTTACAAAATATTAATCTTCATCAGAAACAGTTGCAAAAATGTTTTCTCTAGTATGATAGAACAGACATATGTACATATACATGTTTATACAAATCTATCTATAACATAATTTTTGAGACTTATAAAATATCACAGACAAATTCAGTCTCCTTATACACTATTCTAACAGATGCATAAAATACATTAAATTAATATAAATACCAACTTATAAATATACATCAAAATATACTCTGAACTAACTGGTTTACAAAAATTACTAGTCTCTGATGCTATTTAGCCAAGAGTAATTATTCAGGAAATAAGTGGTGTTGTCATGTCTTTGCTATCAAGTACAAAGACTTCTTCTGTTTCATCTTCCAATTCTACAGACTCTGCATGCTGCTGAGGAATTTGTGCAGTCACTGAAGATTGTGCTTTATCATATGAGTGAAGCAATACTTCACTCTCAGGATGCTATAAATAAAGAGAACATTAATAATAAAAATTTCAAGACAAAGAGGTTTCTCAAAATACGTATGTTGGGAAGGTGTATGTTAGTCACAGCACAAAATAAGTGCACTTCATATGGCATAAAATAATCCAGAAACATCAAAGTTTATTTAAAACATCATTATTCTTGAAATAAGTAACTACCAAACAAAGTACATAAAAATAAATAACTTTGAGCCCAGTTTCAATCTGAAGCATTTACTGAAGTTACCACCACATTATCTAACATTTCTGGACAATGTTCAGGCTCTCAAGTAAAATGACTGCTAAGTATCACTACATGATTAACTTTCAATAAAACCTTTCAATTTAGATCAGAGGGTATGAGACATGTATACTTAGGCAAGAAGTTACAAATCTAACAGATATTTCCTTAATAATACTGCCAGCGATGGACATTTGGCTTTAATTTGTGTGGCCAAACACTCCTTTCCCGATAGTTTCAAAAGGCAAATCCTTTCTTCCTTTTTGATTCTGGTGAAATTTAAAAAAGAATTCTTTTCAGATTCAAAAATCTATTCTTTCAAGCACCTTTCAATCCAGCTCCTAACCTGTGTCAATTCTAATGAATTTAAAGCTTAAAACAGTTGTACAACATCCACTTCATAGTTTAATATAACTACTGCAGGTGAGCATGGACCTGTGACACTTTTGATGCATTATATAAATCACAAATAGTAAAATTATATATAAACTGGCCCAGCTGTTCTAAGTTTATGAACAAACTTACTATTTTAGATTTGAGGAATATAAGTGTATCTAATGGCAAGGTATGCTGCATGAAGTACATCAATAAATTATGTCTTTTATATTCTCTTAAAAACTGAAATTTGTTCCCAGAAAATGTTATTCCTAAGAGACAGCATTATCATTTTCCCCATATTTTTAAGTATGATGAATTGGTAATAAAACAATGATGTAACTTCTAGTCTTCTCATCATGCAGGGTAACAATATCAAAAATATTGTACAGTGGCCGCACAAAATATATAAGCTGGCAGTAGTCTGAAATTTATTAAACAATATAAACCATATATTAAGTCTTGTAGATGGAAATCAACAAACCTGATGCCCATATAATTTATTTTTTCAACTGATAAATCTAATATTAGCTGTTAAAACTTATTTTCTCCATCTGGTTACAATTTAGTTATATCAGCACTTACCTCACTAATAGCAGAACTCTCAAGTGGATTTGTATATTGATGCTGCCCAGGAACTAAAATTTGTGGTTCTAAATCTTCCTCCTCACTAGTATGCATTCCAAATGCTGGATTTTTGAAATGCAGCCTGAACAAGAATTTAAAATATTCAGTGCGGTATATTTTACCACTTCACTATTTTATAATAAGCTGGCTTAAAACTAAAAGAACTTTTTTTGGTCTTGACACTATGTATACTCATAGGTGGATGCCAGAATATTGGAAAACATTGCCACTTCAGCCCAGAAAACAGACTTTCTTTCAATGTGCTGGCATCTACCCAAGTATACACACCATAAAAACCCAAAAGATCATTATCTTGAATACCAAGAAAACCTCAAATCATGCTCGACTCAAAAAAATTTGAAATTCTCACAATTACAATAGTAGGTAGAAGAATATCAAAGAACGTAACTTGCCTCAGTGTGTGTGTTCATGTGTGTTTTCTTATCAGCTTTTTTTAAAATGGATATTATTCACAATTCAATTAAAAACTTCAAATTTTTTTTGAAAATATACAAATTTAACAACATAAGTACATAACCATAAAATACAACTTCTGAAAAGTGAAAGTTATATAGAAGATAACACATGTCTGAAGACATATTTTAGAACCCCTACGAACATTTTTCTTATCTCATTTATTACATGCCAATACAACCATAGAGATTATGTGGCACTATTACAAGATTGTTAAAAAGAAAACTCCGCCAATCTAAATTATAACTGACAATGGTTACTGGCTCAGTTGCTTCTACACAAATAATGAAGTTTGGTTCTGATCAACTGAAAATTAATTAGTATCCAAGTTATGAATATATACTTTCCAGAAGGACTTAAAAGTTTGATTCCAGGATATCTTAAGCACATTGAAAGAAAAGACCTTATACATTTTTCAAGAATGAAGACAGTTGTTATAAAGTGTGTTAGCCTCAACATGTACACAGGAAGTTCAGAACTCCTGCAATGATCTGATAAAAAGAATCACTGAACTAGAGACTGTATGACAATACGATACTTTGTATCTGTGTGTGTGTATGTATATGTGTACCAAACTTCCATTTCTCACCTCTTATCAACTTGTTTTTAATTCTCATGACTTAAATAGGCAATAAATGTTCACTGCATAAAGATTATCATGGCAAATTATAAAGCATTTCACAAAATGACACCACAGCTGCTTCGCCAACTTTCATAGACTCCAGCAACAATGATCCAAATGGTATTTTGGGGGCTACTTTAGAAAGGACAAAAGAGCAACAGCATGCACATTATTTTTTTATTAGTTTTCAATAGACAAACCTAACCTTTACAGAAATGTGCATATAAAGCCCAGTCTTTTATCAGTTCTGTATGTTAGGTCTTTTGGAATGAAACACTGCAGCTAAGTTTTACTATATGTGCAAGTATATAAGTAAATTTTACCTGAAGTCTGGCCTTATTCCTTTGCGCCAAAACTTTTTATAGTAGTAGAATGCTCCTAATGATAAAACAATTACAGCAATAATAATCCCCACAATAACTCCAGTACTTGAATGGCCTGTAGTTTCCTGTACATTTTGTTTGTCAGTTTGATTAACACCGTTATGGAACACTGGGCTTCCAAATGCATCAATTTCCTGCAACATGATGCACATGTCAAATAGTAATTTTAAAATCCAAACACTAAAGACACTGTATTAATAAGGTATCAAGTTCTTTCAACACTATGTATTACTAAAGCTCTCTTGTGTAAGACTTTTTAATTATCACCATTGTCTTAATTTTTTAAAAGTGAGTCTTGTGACTTCACAAACATGGTACAGTTAGGAAAATTGTGGACTCAACCTAGACACTGCCACTTAAGATATTTTCCTCGATCCATAAATTTTCATCAGTGTTGGTACAATTTGTGAAAGCAATTCTAGTAATGCTCTGACTGGATAACAAGCACAGCATCTTTAGTCACAACAGTAACTTATTTGCTGTTGAAGCAAATGCCTCGAACAATCCCTTTTCAAGAAAAGGGAAACTGCATGGTCAAAAGTCTGATGCAATATTTTCAGTGTTTCATAAGTAGATTTTCATAAGCACTGGCAAAATTTGATGTCTAATGTTCCATCTTCAACATTTTCCAATTTTACAGATGACCATTTACCTCTGGCAATGGGCACAGTTCTTTCATTTCAACTTTGGTTCCATCAGCACACAAGCAGGCAGCAGTTCCACCAGCATTTAACACACACATCTCAGTGCACAAGTGGTCAGCACATGGATTTGGAACTGAAATATTGAGCATTAAAAATATAACTCTACAATCACGTGTCAAGCATAGAATTGAGAATTAACTGTAAGATCCTCTATTTTCTTTATCTAGCTTTTTTCTTCAGTACAAAAACAGACTTAGCTTTCAAAGAGAAACATTCCACACACATTTTAGGACTGTAACAAAGGATACAATTTCAGAGAACTTCTAACATTTTATTTGGAATAGGATGTTACTCTAAAGCAACACGAGAATTGGAAGATAGTTCCCCTCCCTTAACAGATGAAATCCTCTCATTCAAAGCCTGAGGGAATTCAAAAACTGAACAGGGCCTTTTCCCTTTGCAGTTTACTATTGATCCAAACAGGATTCTGTCTCCTCTCCCCTATACCTGGCTCTGATTGGCATAGCTTATGTCCCTCGACCTGTACCCTCTGACATACCTATCTCGGTTTCATAAATTCAATCCTGTAGATGGAGGCAGCAATTTCTTTGAACTGTTGGTAATCACTTATATGATTACACAGTGTGGAAACTTACAACTAGATGCCTTCAATATAATTACACAGGAAAAAAGTCAATTTTAAATACATATAAAAGACATTAAAGACATATTACAAGTCCACAAACAAAAGGCATGTTCAAAATTTAAATCAAGAAACTAAAAGATATAGAAGAAAGTTGGGAAGAAGATTAAATTATAGCTGCCTACATTAATCACACAGTATAGAATCATCTTCAGGAATCTAACAATTATTTATTTTAATCAGTCTTATCACAATATTTAAAATTCCTTATAATTAAGATAATAAAATATCATTGATGTTCCATATCGATTGATCGATTTACATTTTGGAACATATACACAACATGTTTCAGTTTTTATAAAACCATCATCAGGTGTAAAATATCTACGAACTTAAAACTCAAATATGATTCCATTTGGTGATGTTTCATTACGTTTGTTTTTTCATTTTTGGGCGAGGTGTTGTCTTTTCTTAAATTTTTATCAGATGTACATATCGGTCAAAGATGTAGGAGTGTACATCTGATAAAAATTTAAGAAAAGACAACACCTCGCCTTTAAAAAATTTAAAAAAATTAAAAAAAACAATTTAAGAAAAGACAACACCTCGCCCAAAAAATGAAAAAACAAACGTAATGAAACATCACCAAATGGAATCATATTTGAGTTTTAAGTTCGTAGATATTTTACACCTGATGATGGTTTTATAAAAACTGAAACATGTTGTGTATATGTTCCAAAATGTAAATCGATCAATCGATATGGAACATCAATGATATTTTATTATCTTAATTATAAGGAATTTTAAATATTGTGATAAGACTGATTAAAATAAATAATTGTTAGAATATTCACAATATGACGCAATTACACTATCTTATTCAGGAATCTAATTATTCAGTTGGTCAAGAAGTTTCCTACTTTTGGAAGACCACAAATTTGCATCATCACATTCTCAAGAAACCCACTGTAAGATTCTTTCCTTATCACTATAATTTAGCCAGTAACTTGACAGCATTTCTCTAATGTCCAGCTAATATCCTACATACACCCCAGCTGCATCATGTAGGGTCTCCTCGAGATTTTCAATCCAAAATTTTATATGCATTGCATACTTCATGATTTAATCACCATAACAATATCACTTAGACATAATTATAACATTTTCGTTATATATTTTATCTTAACAGTCTGTTGCTCCATCTTTCTTAGATCCAAATATCTTTCTTTGCACAATTCTGAAACATTTTTATTATAGTGAAAGCATAGTTTCATGCTCAAACTGGTAAAATGGTTTTTTCCATACACATTTTACGGATCTTAGGATGTTTGTTAGGACATCACAAGGTGGATTCTATACCAAAATAGTAACAAGCATTTCCAGTATGTACCTGCTCTTAATATAATCATAAATGTAATTTCAGTGTATCTTCCCAGTAGCTTAAGCTTTATGATTTTATCCTGTATTTTGATGTTGAGAGATGGACATATAACTAGTATTCTCTAAACTTCTTTCTGGACTAATACACAATAGCTTCTAGCATGGTATTTGTGTTCTTTGTAATAAATTGTCTAGGTCAAAATAGACTAACAGCTGACAAGCAATTAGTTTCAATTCATCCCAACTCGAGTTGAAGACATACTAATGGCATAAAATATATAATAGCCCAAACATAATAAAAATAATTACTATGTGAGATGCAGACAGACTGATACGTATTTGACAATGTTCATTAATTATAATAGATATATCACACAGCAGCAACAAATTATTTTTACGACAAGCTAGGTACTGGAGGCAAAAGAAAATGACTAACCATGTGATCTGGTTGCATACTGTAAGTTCAATAAATACTTCACCTGTAGGTTGCATGGCTGACTGCAGGATTGTGAAATGTTCTGTATTATAAACATACAGTTGTCGTTTTCCAATTCGTCTTTCACGTGGTCCATATAATTTATAACTGGTTAGCTCCCCTGTTCCAGCTTTCAACCAATAAAGAGTTCCTTCAAACAGGGCCAAGTCAATGGGATTTTGCACATGCTGAAACAATTATAAGGCACTCAGATTAAGATAATTTCAAATGCAAAACAGTAAGGAAATTACAATGAAGTCATGATATCAGAAAACATGCTGATGATGTGAAATAGGCAGGTTCAAGAAACATAACTTAGACTGTTATAAATTTTATTTGAAACTGGCAAAATTAATCAGGATACTAACATTGAAATTAAGATCAGCATACAAGAACACTCGGAACACTCTAGATACTTGACATTTTCATAGTGGTGGAGGAGGATCTGGGTTTTGGCACCAAGCAGACTTGTCAATAGATGCCAATAATTAAATGGAATAAAGACCAAAAAGAAAATCATCACTCAGAACAGTTAATTCTAAGGGCATAATACACATTGTATAACTAATTCAGATGCAACATTTATGTCTTGAGAATGTCAATGTTTGACTTTCGATGTATTGAAAAACAACGAGGAAATATGCAAATATAAAGTTATTATGCCTTTTGAATCATGCCACAATTAAACATTCACACTGCCTACTGTCACATCAGCTACAGCTAATAGACCTACTAACACAAGTGATATTGCATTATGCAATAGGATACAATAAAACCAAGTGTTATTTATAACTCGCAGATTTGACATCTATTAGCAATTCAACACTTATTCTATCAGTATCAATTTTAAAGATGGTAACATAATGAAATAAAACAAATTGTGAAATGATTTTTAGTATAAGCTATGGTTCAGAACTTATAAACTCAATATTCTACGAGGTCACAAAATTAAGACAAAGATTTTGTGTGTTGCGATGTTCATTTATATAGCACGATTAAATCATGTGTGAAGTTCATGTTCTAGATATTGTACCAATAAAAAGAAATTCATATTTTATGCCAGTAAGAGGTTACTGTAAAGCAGTCATTGATGAGATCAGTGGGTATCAAATTTCAAATTAAAACCATTTAGTGTCTAAGTCTTACCTCACCACTCACAACAGTATGCATATCCGTTCCTTCATAGTCCATACACTCAATTGTGTGTCTGTGTTGATCAGCTACATATAATATTCTCCGCACCAGATCGAATGTTAGACCACTTGCCACCATGAAATGGTTTATTGATAGATGCTTTCTGTTTCTGCCAGCAAGGTCAGAACGAAACACATCGCTTGAGGGCTTGTCAAAAGCCCAGTTGCTTACCTCTGCCCAAAACAAATATCTGGAACAATGTAAAAATCAAACATACCCTATGAAATTTGAACTTAGCTATGCCTTTATTAACTATCTTCATATCATAATTTTGCCATGCATTCTGGTGACAAGATAGGAACATAGTTTTGTGTGTTTATTCTAGACCTGTATCTTACTAGCCTCAAAAATTGTGTTTTTAATTATTGTACATATATCTTTGCCCAATAAATTAACAATATATTTAGACTGGTCTTTTAGGTGGTTATATTCTGCAGTCTTCTGGCCCACGGTGCAGGGTCTTTAAGCAGCTCACAGTTAATCAGTTGGTCAATAAATTATATGTGTTTTGGGGAATCTAAAGTTTTGTTATCAAAAAATTAATTACAGCTGTCAGATGCAGCTATGCACATAGCTGAATTTTTTGGTTGTCATTTTACAATATGGACTGAAATACTAATGAACAAATTTTTAAAATCTGATTATCATATCTGTATTTTATGCTTTTCATGCATGCTACTTCTGTATTCCATGTTCATATTAATCTGAAACATTTATATACAATGAAGACTACATAGTAAAACAACATATATACCTTACTAATGGCATATTCTTAAGCAAAGTTGAAAGATAGTGGTGATATATCATTTCCTTATTTCAAATCATTCTGTATAGAAAATGTATCAAACAAATTTTAACCTTTACAGAGTTTACTGTAGGTATCTTCTAAACACATTATACTTGGCCAAACCAGTTTCATGGACATACCAAGTACAATGAGGCTGTTGCATAAAATTTTTCTCCAAAGTTACAAGGATTTTTTTAAACTGATTCTCCTGTCACATTGTACTCTAATTTCTTACCTCAGTATCTGAGAACAGAAAAGGTAATCAGTACTGTGTGGGAATTATGTGTCCCAGGAATGAAGCAGGGTGAAGAAGAATGGGGACTGCAAGAGGAGTGACTATAGGTTGCATGCCATTAGTTATTTCTGAACTCACACCACCACAATAAATGTAGTGTAACATTCTTATCTACTCCTAAGAACATACTATTTATAACCCTCACCCCTCCACCCTTCAAATACAACCATACTTATCAATTACAGTAGTTTAACTATTATGTCAAAATCTATACTGATGACCCCCAGTAATGATATAAAAGACCTAACCTTAATTGCTAGGAATTCCTTCCCGACTCTTTTTGAATAATGTAAAATAAAATTCACTCCTGCTTGTACACTTGTACCATTTTATGAAACATTTAACTCCACTGCAGAAAGGTGTACAGTTTAACAATGGACATTACAATATCAGTCACACAGCACTACCATCACCACACAGAGGCACTTTAACAACTCACCCGGCAGTGGGATCCACGGCAAGTTTGGTTACAGCAAAACCATGTTCCACATATGTCACTATTGCATAACTTTGCTCATCCAAGTGGCACACTCTTATTGTTTGAATAGCAGACTTTTGAACGTAGTATACATTTTGTGTGACCCAGTCAACAGCGATATCACCTGGACTTCCAACACCAGTCACATAAACTCTTTCGCCACCAAGCAGTGACAGCCGATAAATTGTTCCTGCTACATCTGTATACAAAGGTTAAAATTAATAATTACATACTGACATCCCAGAATAATTATAACACAAAGGAAACAGATCCCAACATATTCAAATTAACATATTTGATGATAGCAAAGACCTGGTATGTCAAAACCTACATCGATCACCCAAGCAATTTCAGCCAACAATGGAGCTAATCTTTCTAACAGAATGATGTATAAAATTATGTTCTTTATGATGTGTGCAAGATTTATTTTATCATTTTGTAAACAAAAATAATACACTAAATTTTCAAGTTATTCTGTAGAAAACAAAGTATATTATTCCCATCCTTCACTATATTGATTTTAGTTTCTCAGATTTTTTTGTTATATTTCAAACTTGTCATAGATACTTTCTTTTTTTATGTCATTTGTACTTAATTCCACCTTTAAGATGTCCTTGAATTTTTTGTCACTATAAATTTGGCTCTATACCTTCTCCATTATTGCAGATAAAAATTAGTGACGTTAGAAGATGAAGAAGAAGAAGAAGATGTTATGGTTAACACAATGTCCACCAAATACAGTAATGTGTGTTAGATCATCATCACGTTCAGCTCAATAGTAAAATTATTACCTGTACTCCAGTAAACTCTACTTAGTGCTGAGTCCACATCCAGGCCAGTAACTTGAAGTTCAGCGTCAGGGTACACTACATCTGTGAAGCGAAGGTCACGCGACATTTTTCTAATATGATACCCTGCTGAAAATATGAACTCCATTGCTTCTCCTGTGAACAATTTATAATCATATTATGTCAGATACTAGGGTAGTATGACTCATTGACGTTGATGGGAATGAACCTTTCTTGTGTTTAACAGTAATACAATTTCTTGCAGTATTATCTTCAGAAATTGCATTGAAAGTACAAAACATTTGTTTATAAAATAAGTTAAATATGAAAACATTTTCACAGTGAATGAAGCCAGATTACTACCAAACACACAGACACTAAATTAACCACCCAACTTCAGATTCCCACCAAACAAATGTTGCCAGACATCACCGCAGCCTCCTTTACGCTTTCTGCTACCAGAGAAACCACCATCAAAACTTAATTTCAATTGATGTGATTCTGGGAATTGGTGCCAAATCCCAGATCATCCTTACTGCTTTTAATTTTTCCACATTGCACAAATGTCAAACACATAGAGTCAAGCATAACAGACACTAGCTATTATGCAAGGGGTAGCTTACATTAATCATAAAACATATTCAAGAACTTCAAGAATAATTTGTATAGATTGCTGGAGCCCCTTTAGCAGATAAGTAATAGGGAAGTTGAAACTGAAGTTTCATTAAAAGAAATAAATACTAAAGTTCACTGTAGTTTTCAAAAACACTTCAGAGTGAATTTAAGTATAACCCATATTTATTTGTTCATTATTTAGCAACATGTCTAACAGTTCTAAAATATTTTAGCAGAAGTGATGAACATCTTGTCTTGTATTTCAGTGGTATCAATTACGCTGGAAAACGTGTTTTAACTTACCAGCTGCTTTACAAGATACACGATCTGATCGAAGCTGAAAACCAGGATCACAAGAACACACGAAACTGCCACGTGTATTAGTGCACATCTGAGCACATGCATCATGGCTCTCACATTCATCTATATCTCCACACTTTGCTCCATCACTCAGCAACACATATCCTATTGAACAGTTACATTTTGGACCTCGAGGTGTGGGATGGCAAATGTCTTCACAGGGTGATCCTTTGCCACATGATGAATCTGCAGTCAATGAATTGAAGGAAATTTAATTTTTGTCAAGATTGCCAGGTATATTTCCACCACCTTTCTCTTTACATTGTTGTTTTCAGAAACTCATGCAAAATTACACTATACATACTATTGTAAATGGAGAATGCTTATCAAACACTCACGTGACCTGTTATCTCTAATGGGTGGGCCAGATAAAATATTCAAAACTACCATTTTCTTCACAAACACAACAAAATCTTCATTTTTATCACCAAACATGCAGTTATAGGTTTAAAAAGTGCCACTTGTAATATTAGTTGCTACATTAAAATTTTTGCATGAAAAATACTGATACATTTTTATAGTCATTTATATTATAAATCATACATACCACATTGACCACCCTCATCTGAACCATCATGGCAGTTTTTTTGTTTGTTGCATACAAAGGACATTGAAACACATCCCCCATCATTGCAGGAATACTCGAAACATGGACCAGAAGTTCCTAAAAATAATTAAATATTCATACAGGTATCATTTAAATTATCATATGGTTCATAATCCCCCCTCCTGCTGGATCAAAAAAAGATGTGTTTAAGTTTCGATCAGTTAATAGTATTGTAATAGCTCCAGCTAGTACTGGTAGTGATAGTAGTAATAAAATGGCTGTAATAACTACTGCTCATACAAATAAAGGTATTTGTTCAGTGTTCTATTGGACTGTAAGCTTTATTTTCATCAGCACATTAACTACATATTCTCACAAAGCCTAAAAATACTTGGCTTGATTCGGTTCATTACTTCTTCCTTCTCCACTATTGATAGCCTTTTGGTTTTGTACAGTACCCTAGTCCGTTCTAAAATTGAGTATGCATCCGTTGTTTGGAACTCTATCACTAACACTGACTCCTTTAAACTGGAAAGGATTCAAAGGAAATTTGTAGCTCTATGTTACACTAGATTCTTTAATGGCATATGTGCCTATAATTATGATATATCAGTCAGATTAAATTTTTTATCGTTGCATTTAAGGAGGAAGCTTTTGGATGCGCTTTTCCTCGTTAATGTTTTTAAAGGCAAAATTAGTTGCTCATCTGTTTTTGATACAGTTAGTCTCTGTGTACCCAGTAGGTCTATCAGAGACTACTCTACCTTTATTGTACAATGTAATTTCAAGGCTAGTCCCTCTGCCAGATGTGTTTCTGCTGCCAATGCAGTCTGTAGGAGCATCGACATCATTAACAAAGATCCTATTTTGCTTACTGATGTCAGTCAGCTCTTTAAACAATAATCATTGTTCTTTTTTATTATTTATTTAGTATAATATTTTATTTTGTATGTTGTTTGTCCAAAATTGAGCTGATTTTAATTTAATTTTTAATTTACTTATCCATAACATTTAGCTCATTTACTTATTAATTATTTTGCAATAAATTAATATTGTACTTTATATATTCAGTTCATTGTTTGTTTGCTTTAGTATTGTAAGATTTGTATTGTTGTTAGTGCTTGGCTGTTATTGGCCTTTTAGGCTGTTGTCAAGCACTTTAATAAATGAATTGAAATGAATTGAAATAATAAATGTACACTGATGTTTACCTTCAGATACTGGTGGAGTATGACAATTGTCCTCATCTGAATCATCACCACAGTCATTTGTTCCATCACATACCCAGTCATCCTGAATGCACTTTCCATTGTAGCACTGGAATTCAGATTCCAGACAAGTTTCACAATCTTTCTCATCATCTTTCAATGGACATTCAGCTGAACCATTGCATCTGAAACATTTCAATTACAGTTTACACACTGGTATAACCTGCATTCTGTTGCATTAAGTTAATATTTATTCTAATGAAAGGATTGTTTTCAATTCCATGAACAATTCAAAGTAGTAGTGCTTATCACTGATGATGTTACCTCGTAATACTGGATTTGTTAACACACTGTCCAATGACTATGATGATTGAAGCGATTTCTAAGCAATCTCTTATCAGCTTCATAAAAAATTCTAGCCAAAATTCTTCTAAGCCAGATACTGCCATTTGTATACAAAATAAGTTATTAATGCAACAAATTTTGTTGTAATGAATTTACTACTGATTAAATTATTTTGCAGTTAACCAATATGAGAGAAAAATATGGTAGTTTAACCATGATATGAAACCAAACTTGGCAACAAACCTATAACTATATCACATAAAATGTAAGAATTAAAAATTTATCTGGGAAAACAGCAAATATATGTAAGATTCATAATGAAATTAATTCAGGAAATGCTTATTATTCAGTTCAAAACTAATAATACTTATAACACTTTGAGATCACAAATGTTATTTCTAACTACTTTGTGTGGCTGTGAAACATATACTTTAAGGAAAATACATGAATTATTGCTGAAAAATAACATGCTCAGAAGAATATTTGGACATTATCAGAACAGCATTCACAAGCAGGTAATACAGGAAATTTCATCATGCACGAGTGAGTGAGATATGGAACTGTCTCAGGATAAAGCCTGGTACCAAGCTGTGGTGTTGGTCATAGTGTTGAATCTTCAGTTTCCGCTATCAGTTGAGATACACAGAAGCGTAAGTGCTAAACCTGATCATGACTTACCTAGCTGTTATAGGAACACAGAGTGTTACATTTTCATATGCACTGCATGTTAATTCCCCAGGATAACATGATGTTACGGGAAGGTGTAGATCTGTGATTTTACAGGGCTCTTCATCTGATCTGTCTCCACAGTCATCCACACCATTACAAAGAAGATGCTTGTCTATGCAGCGACCATTACTACAGGTAAATGCCTTAGATCCACATGTAACAGAAGCTGAAATAAAATTGTAAGGTGGATTTTTGAAGTACACAAATTACAAAGGAGGTGTTCATGCAACATCACAGGTGAATGAGGACAATAAATTCAGCAGTGGTATCCAAAATAATATATGTATCCTATTTAAATAGCATTTTCAGGTAAATGATATAGAAAATGATAACAGTGATGGTGGATTTCAACTTCCAAAGGCATGCCCGTACAAGTTTTTGATCTGTATAGCATTTACTCCATACACAAGATAGTAGTGAAACCTATTCATGATTTACTAATTTGAATAAAAGTTTTACATTTGCTTTAATTTTTTTCCTTCCATTCCTTCAGACTAACACTACCCTGTTTCCTAAAAGTAAATAGCCCCTATTTGTTAAACAATTTTCTCAAATGAATAAAAATTTACTTGGATATTATCCATCGTCTAGTAATAAAACGTAAAAAACTTAAAACGACGTTTCGGAGATGGGGCTCTATCTCTGTCTTCAGGTTCCTACTCAGTTGGGCCCACTAGATAGAGCTAATCCCTATCTCCGGACAAATTAAAAAGTGAAAGTCCCAGAATAAAAAGGCATAACCACACCATCCATCCGTGGGACGTAAAAGAATAGTATGTAGAAAACAAAATTCATAAACACGAATAAAGCCAAAAGACAAAAACTCACAAAAGGTGGGAATAAATACACAAGAATATTAACTTGAAACTCGATGCCCACCTTGGATTTCTTGAGAGATGACAGGTATCCAAATAGGAGATAATTTTCTCAAAATTCAGTATATGCTAAAAGATTATTCCTGAATTATGGTGGTGATACAAAGCATGTTTTGCTTAGCAGTATAAATAATATTATTACCCATCTTCACACAACAAATCAATATTACAGGCTTACAAATATATATTTTTTTGTGTGGAGGTGGCTAATATTTAATTCAATCATAACATAACACTCCATTATAATCTAAAACTAATATGAAGATTCCTGCGCCATTCAGTAAGTGAATGAATATAAAGTTGTCAGTAACTTCATTCTGTTTTGTTTCTTTACTTACACTGTATACATGAATTCCCTCATAACTTACATAATGCTGAGTAACATACCACATTTATGTTCGTCTGAAGCATCTGCACAGTCTGACTGCCCATCACATAACCACTTCTTTGGAATGCATTGACCAATATCACACCTGAATTCCTCTGGTAGACATGTTGCTGTAAGGAAACCAAAACGTCAGATCCTGTTTTATGCTGTAAAATTAAGCTTGTTAAAAATGCAATTTACCTTCTTACCTTCATGACAGTCTTCTTCATCTGAACCATCCTTACAATCTGCAGAACCATCACAGTGCAAGATCTTGTCAATGCAGTCACCAGATGCACACTCAAACTGCAAATCTGACAACATTTAATTGTAAGTAATACAATAAACAGTGTAGAGGACTGCCTTCCAGAATGAATTAATAAATAAAAGTAAAATTTGAGTTACTATGATCAAATTGTAAGACAATACTCCAAGTTCTTATATAAATGGTAAGGTATGATAAGGTAAAGTTGCCCCTGGTACTTAACTAACCACCATACAATGTAGACTAAGTGTTTAGGTATACATCACATATTCTTAACCTCAGCTCGGGTGAGTAGTGAGCTTCATGCTTTGGCCACATTTTCTCTAAGGAAAGAACCTGGTGCCTGCTAGATAGGAGGTTGGGTGGGCCCCAGTATCGGTCTGGATGTTGTGGCTAAGAGAAAAATCCTGTCCTGCCTACAACTGAACCCGAGTCATCCTAGCCCATACATAGCCTAGTCACTATGCCGACAGCTACCCTGACTCCTTATGTAAATGGAGACTAATGTTTCATCTACTCCAAGTCTAGAATCCACGAAACTAACTG
>NW_019060346.1:1689598-1709924 GCF_000696155.1 Zootermopsis nevadensis | reverse complement strand
CTTTCGACTCACAGCCAAGTTCATCACTTTCATCTGAACAGTCCACATCACCATTGCACTTTTTACCAATTGAAATACACTGTCCATTATCACAACGGAACTGGTTATCTAAACACTTTCTGGAGTGACAGTTCAGTTCATCTTCACCACTATTTGGGCAGTCACGTTTTCCATCACACCTAAAAAATTATGATCAGTGTTAATCACAATGCATTACATATCTTAAATACAGTTCAAGAATTACATTAAAGTTTATACACAAACGCATTTAGCTCAGGATCCAAATTTTCCATGTAATGAATTATGAAATTTATTGAAATAAATAAAGGTATAATTTTTATAACATACTCCATCTGTTAAAACTCTATAACAAAGTTCCTATGCACTGTGCAGATGAACTTCACATAAATCCCCATTTAAAATCTGAGGAACTTTCAGAATTTCATATATGCTGCACTGTAAATCATAGTTTAACTTGCAATTAACTAGATGCTATTAATGGCAAAAATATTATAATTTTAAAATGGTCTGCCACAAGCTATATACTGTAATTTTCTATCTAGCATCCTAATACTGCTTCGTAAGTTTGAAATATGATACAGTCATTGTTAGATGACAAATGCAATTTATCCTTGCATCACTAATTCACCCATTCCTGACGTACCTCATCATGCTGGGAATGCAGAAGTTGTCACTCTTGCATTTGAACATACCTCCAGAACAACGGATAGGTGCAGAACATGTTCTTTTGTCATGATTCAGCTTTAGTCCAACTGGACATAAACACACCTGCAAAAAATGGAAGAATACCTCGTAAGTTAGAAGGCAGACTAGATTTGTAACAACTGTTAGGTCATCAATTGCAATATTGGAAAACGTTTCTTATGCACAATCAATTTTATCAATGTTCATTTGTTCATAATCAACTGCTTCTAATAAAACATTTTCAAGTACATGTTGGAGGTTATGACCTGCAAGTTGAGCACCACTGTTCTAAGGGGAAGAAAAAAATTGTTTCATCATCCTGAACTTGAAGTGGTCCAAATGACTACACCCTTTCAGTTTTCAAAACCTCATGTCTGGTTACAGGATAAATCCACAAAATTAAAATGTCTTGACTTACTGTGCGTTTGAGGGAAACGGCACATATATGACTGCATCCTCCATTATGTTTGTGACAACGATGGTCTGGTTTACTACGGACACCACGAACTGCTACCAATTTCAGTTCTACACCATGCACATCTAAAATGAAGTAAAAGTCCAGGCTCAAGGCATTATCTGTGCAGTAATAACGCCAAATGATTTGAGACTGGATACATTTCTACACTTATTTATGAACATAACCAAACTATTATTATATCTGGCCAACTTTGTCTATAAACCACACGTTGTTGACTAAGAACAGTGAGCAACAATGCAACTTCCTTTCTTTACAACACTTACTGTTTTTCGATAAACAATTATAAGTTGTAACATTTGTATTTTTGGCCAACTACCTTAAGCTTATTTTTCTTTCTTCACATACATAAATTAACTCTGATATTTTTTCACTGCAGTTAACCTCCAGGATTGTGTCCCCATAACATATTTTGCAAGTTCCTCTTCCACAATTTATGTATCCATGAATCCTTACACCTTAATTTCTTAACTAATTTATACCTTAACATGATTTCCTGCAAATAATAATCTAATAAAGTAACCTTTTCCAAGTCCCTGACTATTCAAAATTTATTCCATTAACATGGATTTCAAAATTAGAGTGCTTTAAACCCCCAATTAGAAAGGAAAATTGGGGTATTATCACCCTACACTTAAGCTTGTTCAAAGAACAAATAAAAATACTCACCAACGAGGACTCGTTTTAAACTACTATGGCTATAGTATTTGTCAGACCAATATATGTAAGAAGATCCTAAGTTTGTCCAGAAGATATCATGAGTTAGTGATGCAATATCAAAAGGAGTACCAAGGTCTGTCTTGAATACATGCTGATCCATACCTGTCAAAAAATAAAATGGTTGGACACTATAAACTCAAGACCTCTGATCATCACATTTTCAGGACTAATGCTTATATTAATGACTTGGACCTAACCAAAATAGATTCATGCATTTTAAAACTGTTTTCACTCTTCCATTTCCTAAATCCTTTGCACAGGTAATAAAATGTAATCATAAATTGTGTCTGAAGTTTCTTCATACAGTATTTCTCCATGTTGTAATCAGTTCCTAGAGCTATTATCTCATTGTTAGCTGACATTTCCAGTTTAAATATGCAAAAAGGGGTCCGCAGTGGCCGCACAGTCTGAGGTGTGGTCCTTGTGCTGCTTGGTCACTGGGACTGTGGGTTCGAATCCCACTCAAGCCATGGATGTTTGTCCGCGTTTTTCTGTGTTGTGCTGTCCTATGTACAGGTAGAGGCCTTGCGTCGGGCCGATCCCTCGTCCCGAATGTCTATAGATCAAGCCAACGAAAATTTGGGACCCGCAGTGCTCAGGCACTTGATAAAGGGTTGTTCCCAGTATCCCCAGTATATGCAAAAAATATATTTTCTTAATATCATTTAATTAAACTCATTCTTTTCATATGTAAATTAACATGTCAGTGCACATTATACTGCCCTATGAAATACTTTATGGAATATCCTTCAATAAACCAAATGCAAAGTCTATGCACAAACTTAGTTTTCCAAATCATTGTAATTTGATGTATGACATGCAGTTCAGTAGGGGCAGCTTGGGCAGCAGATTGAAAAACCAAAAACCATGGTTCCAAGTAGTAGAGCATGAAATAGGTAAATAAAATACTCCTAAGATCATGAACATTATGTTTTTCATATCTTACTGAACTGCATTTTATGAGCTAATAGACATGCAATATATGCTGAATATTAGCAAAATCTGTTCAGTATAAATTACTTAACAGAACCTGAAGGTTAAATTCCACCAACACCAAAACATGTTCCCCAACTAAGTTTCATCCATCTCAACGTAATATCTGAAGTTACTTGTTTCCAAATAATACTATCAATACTTAAACGAGACTCACATTATTAAAAATATATATTTAAAAATTACAAATACTGCCAATATTTATGTTTCAATATGGTTACTGGATAAAAAATTATCTGAGCAGAATTAAAGATTACTGACAGCTCTGCTACAGATAAACCGGAGGTAGAAGTCTCATACTGATGAGAATTTGTTTTTCCTCATCTGCATTTACAGAATTTAGTATACATATTCCAAAGAAACCAATCTGCTCAAGAACTAAATTGGTGAGACACCTTATATTTCCATGTATTAATGTGGTCTTACGTTTGTTCCCTTGCATTTTTCCTTAAAGTTTAATGTAATATTAACTTTATCGTGAGGGAAAAGGCTAACTAGGGCCTGTCAGTTGCACTTACAGACTTCTGAGTTTTCAACAGACATTTCACTAGATCAAAAAAAATATCAGAATTGTATAGTGTCATACCATAGCAAAGAATTCTGGAATCCACACAAGAATGTTCTGGGGAAAGAACGAAATAAATGCGATATTTGGTGTGTTGCATTCTTACCATCCACAGCCACACTAGAAATTTCCTCCTTTATTGGATCAGTCCATAATATCCTGTGCAATTCTGGATCATAAAACAATGAGAGAACTGGACCTTTCACATTAATCTCAATTACATGAAGACGGTTTCCGCCATCCATGTTCAGGCGGTCAATATGAGGGCTAAAATCTTCAAATAACGCATGTGAAAATGCTATAAACATTACTCTGAAACAGTAAATAGAATTTTTTATATCAGTTTCTATATTGAAAAGTTTATAGTAGTCAGCCAAGGGATTTGACATTATCTAAGAAATTAATACATTTTATTTTGCATTGAATGCCCTAATCTGATGTGCAATTTTATTAGCATCCCAACACAAGTTTTTAAGTTTCTAAAAGGAAGTTCACTAATAGTTTTATCTGAAAATTGATATTCATACATAATATAATTAAAGTATAACAACAATCCTAACATCATTACTGGTTAAAAGTTACTAACACTTTCAAAATATATTTTACTTTGATGGCTGCCTTCTGGATTGTAGTGTGACATAGTAGTGCCTGATGGAGGCAGCAAGACCTCTGGAATGTTGGTGAACTAGACTGCAAGGTGTTACAACCCAGAACTGCTGTGAGAACTTAAAATCTTACATATTTTACTTTCTAAGGATAGACAAAATATTTCTTGGCCAACAACTTTGTGACAAATCCAATATTGTCTAGTTAACCATACCAATTCAGCAGAAAGTCCTCAATATCCAAGGATTGTTCTTTCTATCATTTCTCTGTATAATATACTATTCAGAAGATGCATTTCTCATTTACTTCCCACCATCATTCTCAGTGGTTTCCACATTTTTTCTTATTCTTGATAAAAATGCAACTTACATTGCTTCATTGAGAATATTCTAAGCATGAAAGTCTAACAGATGAACGGTGCACGCAACACACACACACACACATGTACACAACCTTGAGTACTTACCCCTCCTCTGAGACAACAGCAATATCAAGAGGCGTTTCTCCAGCTGAAGTGCGAAGCAATATAGTCTTTTCAAATGTATTCAGGCTCAATATTTCCACAGTTCCTGCATCACCATCACTGAAGTATAAATTATTTCCCAAATAGTCTGCAAGTTAAGAAAGAACAGATTTATAGCACATAAAAATGGTTAATCTATTAGAATACATAATAAATATCAAAACACAACATACAGATGCCAGTCACGTACCTACTATTTAAAATTATGCAATTTCTTCAACAGATTACATTAAAGCAATTATGCTATCAAAGCATCATTACTTATACAAATATAAATGCTATGAAATATACGTTTTCTTTGAAATAAGTAAATCACAACAATGTAATGACTCCTGTAAATTCTCACTCTGAAAACTATCTTAATTAGAATAAGCCCTCAGGAATGTTATCAGAATACACACAAGATTGTATTTAAATTCTCTTCATTGCTAATCTGACTGCAGTATGAGTACACGTGTAAAATTAAAAGCAATTTAAATTTATTAAGCACGCTGCCTGCAAGTAGCCTGAAGTGAATGGCAAATTGATAATGAAGGAAAATAGTACTTTTGGTTGCATTAATGATTTTTGGATGATCTTGCATGAATTTATGTTTTCTAAACGTTAATTTTATCATATCCTTCACACACATTTAAGTGTCTGTGCTAAAGCATTTCTAAATGCTTTAGAAGTTATAAGAAATATTATAAACAAGAAACACTAACCACTTACCCCTCACCTAGTGTCAAGGTTATATATGAGTAGGAGCTACACCCCCCTCCCAAGTGCCACCATGGCATATAGTGGAACAGCTTTACTTTACTCTTTTTGTAGATCTGATCATAGCACAATATTTCATGTTAAAGGAATGTGATGTGCATTTTTAAATAATATGAGAAGCAAGTTTTATAAATGTGGCATACAAAGCAACTACCACAAATACAATAATTAAAAGACATTTTCAGTGTGTTTTGTGTGAATCCTATCATTTTTTTAAAATTATCATTCCAAGTACTAAGTTGTATTTTGCAATATAATTTATGTATGGAAAGAAATACAACAAGATATATTGTTCCTAGTTTAACTAAATCACAATACCCTTCTTATTACTTTGTTTTCAAATTCACTTTCACACATTTGTCATAACTTACCAAAGTCCATTGTGTCAATGTTTTCAATTCCTCTATGCAAAGGACGTACAATTGTCTTTGGCCAAAAGCTGAGTGTGAAAAGCGCTTGCTGATCAGAATCATACATAATTACATGACCTGAAAAGTTAAAAATAACCAGCCTTCAGAAACAAAGTTGAAGAATTCCCTTACTTCTCTCTGCAGGCTGCCCAACTTTATCCCAGAAACAAAATTAAAATTATTAATTCTGCAGGTCTACATAAGCTGTACTGTAACATTTCAAACGATATTGATTTACAGATCATAATATATTCCATATTTTATACATTTTTACCACCTCTGATAACACTTGCACATGCAATGGTTAAATATTTGTGTCATGCATTGAGTATAAGTAACACATTTATCAATAAATGTAAATATTTTAAAACATCTTTGTGCAATTCTAATACATTTTACATTCAACAATACTTTCCTACATAAAGATTCAACTTAACCATCCATAGCCAAAAATATATAGACATGGAATTTTTGTTTCTCCTCAATAAATTCACAGTTCCAATGTGCGTTTTAATCACTATCAGATAATACTGGCCACTTTATACGTTTCTGCAAGCAATTATCCTTTCTAAAGCACTGCTCCCACAAAGCTTTCATGTGATTTTATTATGCATTGCATATTTTTCTTTTGGAAAAAGGTTTCAGAATTCCCAGTATTATCATCTCAATTTCTTACTCAAAATGTTTCTCCCAAATATCTTTGAGCACATCATAAAATAATTAAATTATAGATGTACTAGACTTCCACTTCTCTGAAGGAGACACTGAAAATTCACTTTTTAAAATAAAAAGCTCCTTGATTACTTTGATTATACCTTTTCTATTACAGTACAAAGTTAAGTCATATGTTGAATTAGTATCCAAACAATGATGTTAGTTCTAGCTTAAATTATATGAAGACCTTGATACTATTTAAACTTATTATATGTTAAAATACATAAATAATAAAGTTTATGGCAATACAAGTGTAATGCTATCTTGACATCAATGCAGGTGCCAAGGACAGATTGAAAACCTGTATAAAATATAAAATTTTAAATACTTGCCTGTAAGCGTATTGTAAGTTACAGCCCCAATACTTTGAACACTTGTCAATGAAATCTCATAGATAACATGTTTTCCCAGAAACTCATGACCAATAGCAACAAGTTTCTGACCTGCTGCAGCCATCATTAACTCTTGCTTGTTTGTTGTCTCTGAAATAATGGTTAGCAATTCAACATTTATCCATCTACTTTGTTTTCAATACTTACATGTCAATAAAAGTGTTCAAAACATATTCTTTAGGTCACCTCAAACACTGTTAAGGTGGGATGAATGCTTTAAACATTTGAGATGTGTACCAGAGTCTTGTGTTACATGTCATGCACCTATGTAAGAATAAAATTCTTCAAATATGAGGACCTTACAATTTTAAACATCCTCATAACATGTGACAGAGAAACCCCAAAATAATAGATGCAATTTATAGAATATATTTTACTAATTCTAACATTTGACACCTAAACATGTACCCTCGAACCCTTGCAAAAAAGAACAAAAGCAAAACCGGAGTAATGCAAATTAAATGTTTTGAAGTATTGAGGAAAAAGCAAGGAATGTGATTAAAAATTAAATCTAAAACTGAAGTCCAGAATTTGATAATAGAATTAGAAGATAAATTATAATGGTTTTATCATGAGCAAGAAGTTGGTTCAGTCAGATACTAGAAGACAATGGGGGAAGAGCTGACAAATTGTAAGTAAGTGGCTGGAAAGATAAGAGATTGAATAATTCTGTCCATCATTCTGTAAATAATGGAAACAAAATTTATATTTGCAATACATTTTTACAAGCTTGTTAGTTCTGTTCTATTTCTAAGATCAGTTACAATTCTAACTCACCATAGCAAGTATGCTTATCCACTCCAAGGATTTTATTCTCTCCACAGGCACAGGTATAGGTTTTATTTGGAGCCAGAAGACAAATATCACTGCATTCTGCATGTAGGCATGGGTTTGGAACCTACAGGGAGATATAAAGATTATCAAATATAGCAATAAGAATTCTCACTGTCTGTATAATAAGCTGGTGGTAATGGAAAAAAATGTCAATTTTATTCACACAAAACCACTAAGATATGAGAACAAAGTAAAATGTATGCTTGAAATTAATATGTGCTCAAGATATATCAACTATAAGTCTTGATGGTAAGTGAAATATATTAAAATCACTTTCTTGCTGTTTGTGCTCAATAATCACATTTTCTTTATTGTAACTGTATTACATTAAACACTTCACTCTATGCTTTCAATTCAAGTTCAAGAAGGGTAAAAACACACAAGTATTCCAACTCCCATTATATGGAATTTTGAACTACTAAGTCTGATATAATATTCACTATTGTCAAGTAAATCGTTCCCAAAACTGAACTTTTTAAATTAGGGAAAAATACATACAGGATGTTTAAAATCAGGGACATTAAGAGAGAAGTGACAGCAGGATGGAAAAAACTGAACAATGTGAAGTTTCATAATTTGTACTCTTAACCAAATATTAGTATAATAGAAAGGATGATGAGATGGAAGAACATTCAACATGGATGGAACAAATTATAAATTCTCATAAAACTTCGTTCAGAAGACTTGAAGGGAAGAGGTGCTTGGCATACCTATGAGTAGGCAGGAATAGAACATGAAGGAAATATAATGTATGAGTGTGTGCCGAATTAATTTGGCACAGGACAGTGTCTACCTGCAGGCTCTTGTAAATGTTAGTTAGCACAGACTGGAAATTTGGCCATGACTATCAGCTTCTCAATACAGACTCTTCTCCACAAAATCACTTTCTAAATTAAGTTAGTAAGACCATAGTTATAAGCTGAAATACCAACCGATGGCATCATGGCTGGATGATAAACATGGACATCATAAATAAAATTGCCTTTGGTCTTCTCACGAATTAACACACGATGATTCTTCCCAGTAAACTTGTTGCAAGCTTGAATATCACGTCCATGCCAGTCTGACCAATACAGAGTATCTTCAAACACTGCAATTGCAAATGGATGCTTCACAGCATCCTTTAAAATGACCTAAAACAAAAACAAAAATTCAGTATAACTCAGGTGTTCAATTCCAATTTGGCTGTAACTTATTACTACCCGAGGACTTAAAACTTCTCAATTATTTTCTATGATGTTGAAGTAATTCTTTATCACTACATATGAAATTTACTCATTTTGAATGTAAAAATGCAGGTCTAATCTCTCTTACTAATATGTCTTTATAAACTCCACAAACATTTTACATGGACATACAAAAACAAAAATATTTTTCTACTGTTCACAGCCAATCATCTGTATGAAAGCAACAGTTTTTAATTTTAAAACTTCATAAGCTTACTTTAAATCAGTACCAGTTTTATGAAATAGTGGCATCATATAAACAAAGTTATCAGTCAAGCAAAGCTACATCTTACCCTTCTGTCAGTTCCATCCAGCCTGATTGACTCTATGACAAGCAGTTTAGCATCCACCCAGTATAGACGAGAATTGTGATAATCTACTGCAAGACCATTAGGGAAGTGTAGTTGTGTTGAAATAAATGCTGTTCGTTTTGATCCATCCATTCCAGCTTTAGCAATCGCAGGTATTTTTCCCCAGTCAGACCAGAACATCAACCTAAGATAGTAAATGACCTCAGTAACTTTCTTTCCATGCTACTTATAATTCCAGCACATGCAACAATGTATAACAAAACAAAAACTTACCCTTCAGTTGGTAATAAAACGACAGCACGTGGTTTGTCCACATCTTTATTGATCAGAATACTACAACTTGATCCATTATTTGAACATACGCCAATACGTTTTGCTTCAGAATCACTAAAATATATGTTGCCAGTAACCCAATCCACAGCAAGATCTTCAGGCCGATAGAGTCCTAAAAGAAATTTTTTATAATGTTTCAACAAGTCCTACAAATATAAATGTATGAATCTGTTACTTATGGTGACCTTTGGATTCTGACTGTGCTCTAAACTTGGCACATATCATTTAGTTGTATGTGTGGGCCAGTTTTCTGATAGCTGCAAGTGAGGCAGGTCAAATTTCAAAATATTAATAAGGTAATACTAGGAAGCATAAACACATCAGTTCTGGTATGCTATGTGAAGTGTAGGTAAGGTAAATAAATTTTAGATAAAAACAGCTGTTTCTTCCCAAATTCTAGTGGAATAATAGTAAAAGTCTGCATTATACTAGATTGCAGTAATGAAAAGTTAATTTTTCCATCAGATGTGCAACCACTCTGCCGCTACCCCTCTCATTACCTTTATTTTTGATTATCCCTCAACATTTTCACCTTTCTTCCTCTTGTGCCAGCCAAGGGCCAACAAACATTAGTACCATCATTCAAATGTCTTCCATGAAGAATTCTGAACCTAACCAAGTTGCAAACCTCTCTTCATTTCATGCTGCTTTGGTCATTCCAAAGAACATGTTAAATTATAAAGTTGTGTATAC
Source organism: Zootermopsis nevadensis (assembly GCF_000696155.1). The sequence continues at coordinate 1,699,665 of NW_019060346.1, read as the reverse complement.
CATTTTTAATATGCTGTCTTTTTATAAGGAGTTACTAGCAATGCCCTGCCCCAAATGTGAACCTGAAAGGTCACACATTGCTGGCTATTCAATAAATTAGCAGCTACTATGTCTGTAAACTTTCTCCTCCACAAGCAATCTGTGGCATTTAACAACTTCCAATATATTATGAAATTCAGGATGTCTGAACCAAACAATTCATCTCCAACATTCTGCTTAGCAGTAAAACATTCATCAAAAGCAGAAACTGTGCTTAGAACTTCACAGTGTGATACACGTCAAGATAATACACAACTAGCCAAAAGATTCTGCAGCTATGTATTTTAATAACTCCACTCTAGCATTGCTTCTCATTTATCCCGAGCCTGTTATGGATACACTTTAATGATCTGTGGGCAGCTAGTTTCAGAATCCAGGTGAATTTTAATTAATGATTTTGTGTGTTTGTTACAAACACTATTTTAATTAATCAAAAAATAATAAATATGCCAATTGTAAGATTTGAGGTCTACACAGCGGTCAGTATGAAGATTTCTGTCTTCTGGGTTGTTGCGCTGTGTAGTCTGGTCGATGTTAACCATTTCAGAGGTCATACTGCCTCCGTCATCAGGGCGATAAATATAAATGCCCTGATGACCGAGGCAGTATGACCTCTGAAACGTTGGTTAGCATCGACCAGACTACACAGCACAACAACCATGAAGACAGAAATCTTCAATATGCCTATTATTTGGAAAAAATAAGATTAAATATGTTTGAAACAGAATAAAGATAGTAGAATGTTAAAACTGAATAACTTTACCATAACTGCCTTGAACATTCATCAGTAATGCATCATGGTCCCAGCTGGCCATTTGTCATTAGTTTACCATTACCATAAAACTTCCGGAGTTAAAACCTAACCCGCAGTCCCGCATAGCACAGAGATTTAAATCCCCTATTCCCATACAATAAAAACCTATAAAATTATACAAATTTTTAAATTAAACTGATAAGGTCTCACCCTCAATGTACTGACATAAAAATATGAATCCACTAATCCAACCACTCTTTAAGTTTTATGAATCTTCAGCAACACAAATAAAAAATCAAACAACTGTGTGGTAAGATTTCTTTTCTTTTACAAAATCATTTTTTCATCCAAATATTTAATCTGAAGTGCATAACCTGGCCTATTTACCTGCATCCACAATTATTTCCATATGAGATCCATCTTCTTTGCTCCGTACAATTGATTCCTCTCCAGCCATAATGCCTGTCCAGTACACATAAACTCCATCATAAGACAGACCCACAACACGATCTAGGTCTTCGCGAACCACGTAATAGACTTTTTTGTGAATGTACATAGCACGTATCTCCTTTGTAGATGAAAACAGAAGCAAGGCATCTGCACCTAAATAAGCAGATATGTAGTTTTAATTTATGAGGTAATATTAACACCAAAGTTTATACTTCTCATTATTGCAACATTTAAGCCTGCATTTAATATTGTGCCTGATTCTTACACAAGTAATCATAATTTACTTAAAATATTGTTTTGTACTAAGTTTTCCAGAAAAAAAAAGTATTTGGCTAGAAGAGAAACAGGAACCAATTTGTATTTACAGATGTCAGAAACAAGAGTAATTTTGTGTATTGTATTCTTTTGGGTTTCTATAACCTTCAGTCAGCTTAGCTTTACACAAGGGGAGAGAAGTCTGTTCAGTATCTATTCCTAGATCAACTAACCTGTAGCTTTGCAATAGTGCTTGTCAGGACCAAGCTCATAGCCTTCATCACAGTAACAGCTGTAGCTTCCTTGCAGATTTTTACATCTTTGATCACAGATACCATATTCTAAACATTCATCTTTGTCTATAACACAAATATTCCACTTATTAAACATTTAACACTAAAGTTTTAAACAGCCTACTCATTCCTCAAAATACAACCGAACTTGCTAAATGTCCTTTCAATAATTTAGAATGTGCAGATAACTATTCTCTCTAATAACAATTGGTATATTTCATCAAAATATGCTATTTATAAATTTAATCATAATCTATAGATGAAATCAATTTGTCTATAAAATTCCTTTTGGTTTGCAAAAATAACACACAAACCAACTATTATTTTATTGTAATCTAGATTGTGAATTAGTAAAAAAACTGACCTCGTAATACCTCTGAATGACCATGCAGTTACTTTTAAAAATACCACCATATACCACCTTGTTTCTTCACTGCCACCAATAACATGACACAGAATATTTTATTTATATTAATAAAACCATCATGGGATAAAGATCAAAGGAAATAAAAACCAGAGAAAAGTAAAAACTGCAGCTTATTCTTTGGAGGACACTCAGTATGTCGACCATTTTCGAATCCAATATATTTCAAGTAATAATAACCACTTAAATTATCAAACTATGTGAAGATATCTTGAAGTGTCTGGCATGATTTTAGTCCAGTTTTTATAACAAGAGATTAAACAGGGTCATGTATGCTGTACCCCCCAAAACCTTATGATATAAACAACTGGTCAATTTTTATGTAACTCCAAACTGATCAACACAATAAAATTCAATTTCTACTTTTCAGACTGTTTGAAAGCAGTTCAACGGAGTCATCAAAGTACTGAAGCACTGATCGTTGATGCAGCAGACAGTTGTTCAAGCTCATTCATATGCTTCTGTCTTCCAACCGTGCTGACTGGTCTTTTTAAACAAATTCTGAATAGTGTCTTTGAAACTGACTAAACACTTACCACAGGAATTTTTAGTCTTCATCTTTATGGAGTATGAGCATAAGAAGACTAGAACTGTAAGGAAGTACTTCTGGACAGATTCTTTTAGACATTTCATTTAGATTGGCATATTAAAAAATTTAAAATGTTTTAACATTCCTGTATAGGTAAATGTAGTTTGGTATAGCAAGAAACTGGTTTATAAATTTCAGATTAAATATTTGCTCTGAGATTCCAGTAAGTAAAGTGAGAAAATAGATTACATTTTTTCATAAACTAGCCTCTACTAGAACACATCTCCCCACAAATACTTTTTTTATTATAACACACATGGTGTTTTCCATTTCAGAATTTCTCTTTACAATTACAAAGACAAATGAGACAAGGCATTCATTTGCAAGTAACAAATGCCATTGCCTCAACAATGGCATGCAAGAACCCTATCTTTATGTTAATAACATTCTAAGACATGTAAATACATACCAACACATGTTTTATTGTTGACAAGCTCATAACCAATTTGACAAATGCACAGAGGACCTTCAGGAGAAGCAGCACAACGATGACTGCATCCTGCAGTGTGGCAAGCTGCAACACCTGCACCAAGTTCATAAATTTAATATCTATTTAATCAAAAAAGAATTGGTCATGAAACTCAAAATGTGTCACTTACTTGCATTGCATGCAGGACCCTCATCTGAGCCATCATGACAATGCTCCACACCATCACACAACTCTTTAACTTCCACACATTCTAACTGATTAGTGCAGAGAAATAAGTTTCGTTCCAATTTACATTCTTCAGGGGACACATTATGGTTACCTGCTGAAAAATAAAACAAATGAAGGTCATAATTCTTTCCCTGGAAGTCAGATACTGAACTGTAAAAATTCTCATTCTGGAAGAAATCTACTAATCACTGTCATAATTTGACCCTACCTTAAAACAAAACCATTGCCCTGATATCCACTTTACTCTAACATGTTATTTACACTCACCACCATGAAAACCTTAAAGTCAACCTAAGTTTACCTGGCATAGAATGTGTTAATATTTTACATCTGTGTGAGTCAAGTCCTACACAAGTGCCCTATTAATATAAACCTAGTAACTTGAATTACATAACCTTATTCTAAACAAATATAAAATGTCACGCATGCGCACACAGACAAAAATTGTAATTTAATTTTACTCATTTACAATGCAATAAAAATGTAGACTATCTCCAAAGAATACCTATATATTTTGTAGATACTATATGCAATTGATGAAAGAAAATTTCTGTAGAGTGTTTCACATCATTAATTAACAATCTCTCTTTTATCTTTTGAATTTGGAAATGTTTTCATTGTATTTCCAACCAGTCTTTTACACATAAGGTTTAAAATGAATCTATTCACTGCCTTCAAATTCCTTAACTCTTCATATATCATTCTGAACTTCACACCTTTGCATAATTTCAAAATTTCACATATTACCAAGAAAACTAACTTCACTGTATTTTAAAATATTTCTTTGGAAATTTATTGTTATTCTGACCTGAAAGCTATTTATGAAATGAATATACAGATATTTGACTGGGACACCGGATGCTTCGTCCTGCATTTTCTCGACAATCTGTTCCATCTACAGAAACATAAATCATTAAGGCATTTTCTAATTACTCACTCGTTTTATACTGTGGATGAGTACCTAATTGGATAACTATTACAATAAAAAATACTAGTTATATTGTTTTGTATTTAGTACGCTGCTTGTCTAGATGTAATTCTTTAATGTATGTATTTCATGCTTTTATACTTGTGTTTGTGACATGTTCTATATCCATTACTGGATTTCTGGAACTTGTAAATAAATAAATAAATAAAAATAAATACACTTACTACTTCCAAACTGATAAATGAATTTACTGGATGTAAGAAGTAAGTTATTTTGCTTCACCACATTCTTCTTCTTGACTACCAGTTATCAGTGCACAGAAATAAAAGTTCTAGCACCTACAGATTCTGTAATGTTCTTAAGCAAAATCTGAGATACTGGAGAGAAAGTCTCTGTTCTAGAGTACTGAGAATTTTTAATGAAGTTGTCAAGCACATAATGCCATTGTAAATGTTTGTGGCAATGTTCTAATATAGTCACAGGAAAATTATTTCTGGAAATTGTCTTTCTACCTGAAGAAAGGCACAGCATAGGTATGCAATGTCCAAGGAAAGTTCATCCAAGAATATAACACTGCCTGAATAAACTCAGATTTGCATTCAAACATTTAATTAGCCTAACCAATTCTATGGGCATTCCAAATTTAATTTACATAATCCTTGACCTAACAAAATCACACTTATTTTTAGAATATTTAAAGCTTTTGTGAACATAAAAATCTAGACTAGTTTCCAGCATTGTGACAATTTGTAGTCTTGTGAATGTCATCGCAACCCACAAGTCTAATCAAAACTTATTCTAGTTGGTAGAATGTGCAATTCTAACACAATTTCTATCATTCTTCTTCAGCTTGGCTACATTGAAACAAAAGTAAATTCTCTTCATATGGAGTAAATCTTGACCAAAGGGAGTTTAGAGTTTATATGATGCTAATAAAAAGACTTCAGAAATTACTGCTGTCAGCTTCATCACAATTTTTGTATTATAAGAAAAATCAAAGCACACCAACCACATTTTACATATCGTGGGGGGGGGAGTAGATGGTTTATAAATCGACCCCAACCGAAAAATGTTCTATTTCATGTTTATAATTATCCATCTTTATTATTGTATCATTTATTTTAAATATATTATTTGAAATAAATTAAAATACAATATTTCCTACAGTCTTACCCAAAATTTATTAATTATGTCTAAACATTTAAACTTAAAGATACTTATTTATATTTGTACATGTAGATAGCAGAAGCAAAGAAACATTCTGCAGGCGATTACACGAAGGAAAGCTAACTGGCTGGGACATATTATGAGAAGGAATGGATTACTGAGTGATATCACCGAAGGCCAGGTTGAAGGAAAGCGAGGACTGGGAAGAAGACTGACACAGCTAACCGACGATCTTAAACAAGTAAAGAAGATGAAGTTCCAGGAATTAAAACGAGAAGCTGAGAATAGGGAAAACTGGAGAGCTCGTTTTGGGCAGAGGAATGGACCTGTCATAAGACAGAACACTGAATAATAATAATAATAAGAAGAAAAAGTTTGTCCATTGCAACTGCAATTTTTCCTCATCAGAAACAAAATCAGCAAAGTAAAGGAAAAATACTTATGAAATAAAACAATATGGAGAAGGAGAACATAAAAGAGAATAGAGGCATTATATGCTGAAAAATATGTTGATGGAAACAAACAATATTGTTATCACCACTGTTATTATTACATAATTGTGAAGTGCCATACAACAGAAGCTAAAGTACAGAAACAAATTATTCTTATTTTGGGGGAAACACACATTGAAGATGTTTAAAGAAAGATTTCTGTTGTAGGAAATAATGTCACGAACATATAAGTCATGAATGTGCAATATGAAAGGTATCTTATTGAACTTACGACAGTGTTTTTCGTCACTGTTGTCTCCACAGTCATCAGAACCATCGCACAAAAATGTAAGTGGAATACAGTGATGATTGTCACATAAATACCCATCTGTACAGGGCATCTGAAACACGTAAATAGAAATGTCAATGACAAAGTGACTCTTGCAAATTAAGTATATCTTTTGTATTAACCTTATGAGTTGCAACATTCAGCCAAAATATCTGAATGGAAAATGAAAAATACCTAATTTTAGAACTTGTCTATGTAGGAAAGTATTGGATTGTAAACCAAGATTTTTTTTTTAATTTTAATACAAATAAGAATTACAGAAACACAACTGCAGGTATTACAAAGTGTGAATATAGTATAAATAGCCCCAGTGCTACTTTAATTTCTACATTTTGGTAACTTTGAAATGTACACACAATATAATTTTAAGTGACTTCTCAGTCTGTTTACCATCTTCCAGAAAACTATTAAAATTTATTTTCAGATAACAAATTACAAATGTGTGAAGAGCCTGTTTCTTTCTTTTTTTAAAGAACTGACAATACCAAGGATCTAATTAACATGCAAATGTTACCTGCCAGTAACCAAGTTCATAAACCAGTTGTCAAGAAACAAATTTAACATTTTTGTGTTGGCATTTAGACAATAGGATAAAATAATCCTCTCAAAAGTATTGTAATATATATCCAGAGCTCATATTAAAATTGCTTACTGTATCTCAATAATATGTGCTTCATTCTACAAAAACACAGCACAGTAACTCACGTGAAGAGTACATCCCTGGAGTTCATCACTCCCATCCATGCAGTCCTGTTTCCCATCACACACCCAGTCCACCAAAATGCAATTATTGTCGACACAGCGCCATTCATCTTTTGAACAGTTTGCAGGCTGTGTTTCCTAAAATCAAAAATTTAGAAAACTATTTATTCCATGTATATTCTCTATTCAGCAATCAAGTTCAATAGTTAATGTGTTAAAATAACTTTAAAATCAAATTACTTGAGTAATTTTACATGTGTCCATTAATCACACAGACTTAACTTTTGTTGTTTAAATTTTGCTGAAATATGAACTGGCAGAATATTATCACATCTGCAGAATACATTCTGGTGGGAATATATATTTATGTAGAAAATTTGTGCACTTTATCCAATTGTGTGAAAGTAGGAAACGTTTTAGTAATAAATGTAAGTTACACTAATCAATATCCAGAAAACAATGTAAATTCATAAAAACATTAGAAAGAGTGATTTTAATCTATTGAATACAATTGTATTCCTAAATATTTTTTGATATGACTAGGTCATTACTTACATTATGCATCAAATTACTGCTTCAAATCATACATCTGGGTAACATAAAAGGTATCTGATGATCATTTTGTTAAGAAAATATCGATATAAAATTTCAACAATTTAACATTACTGCAAGTCCATGTACAATCTTACCACTGAAGAGCAGTCCTCTTCATCTGACCAATCACCACAATCATCACTGCCATCACAGCGTAAACTACTGCTCACACAGCGTCCAGTATGACAACGAAACCAGTCTGGTTCCTTGCAGGTCACTGCATCTGCGCATTAATCCATAACAATGCACTGACAAACTCAAATATTCTATTATTGGGATATTCTTTCATGTCAAAGCCCAATTATAGTATTCACATAAAATACTGGTGGTTGTGACATACTTTGAAAAATCAAGTTTGAGTCCAGGTACTAACATATTGTGTTTAAAGAAACAAATTACATTCTAGTACAAGATTCTGCCTACTTTAAATTTTTGTTCAGCAGCTTTTATAAACTGCTTACATTAAGTTATAATCTGAATAACATACATAATATTTTGGTTCAAACTGCACTAAAATTACGTATATTGCAAGAGACTGCGGTTTTATTAATCCAAAGCAATCATCACACAAAGCAAACAAAAGTTGAACATTTTATTAAAAATTAATTAAAATTTAAGTTGGCAACCAAAGTTCAGTTCTCAACATTTCTTCTGTATCCATTTTGTTGTTTATTTTCCTAGCTGTTTGTCTCTTTCTTTCAGCATTTTCATTCTAAGATACAGACTTTTAAAATAAGTAAAAATAAATAAGAAATTTTGGTGGCATTATATAAAAGAACTTGCAGGTCAATAAAATTATTATATTAACTAAATTTATTGGAGTAGCATATAAACTGCATTTCCTCATTGACAATATGAAGTTTTATGAAGCATCTTACCACAGTCAAATTCATCAAAGTTATCTTTGCAGTCTGTATGGCCATCACAGTGCTTAGCTTCATGAATGCATTCCCCATCAAGACATCTGAAGAAACCGATTGGGCATACGTCATTCCCTTCAACTGGAAAACATGTCAAAAATTTGTAATGTATTGCATAGATGACATTCACTGCCTACAAATTTAAAATATGTTATTTGTTTTTGGTTTTATAAGCTTTTTCAGATTAACACAGATTTTTTAAATGAACATGAATAGATTTTAAATGTCTGTCACTGGTAAACAATCTTCGAGTACATATTGAGACATTTTACATGAGGGGAATTCCTTGTGCCACATTTGAAGCTTTACATGCAATGATGTTTACTTGAAATTGGTCATGCAAAGAGATTGATGGAGGCAGGGCAACTCCAAAACACTGGAAACTCACTCTGTACTTCCACACCTGATTGCCCCAAAAGACCCTGTAATCAATTTATAAATGTGATTCCTTCCTTGGTTATACAACAAGAAAATAATTTATTTTGAAGCTTCTGAAATTTCTAGATTAATGCAGTAAACTATCAAGCTGTCAATTTCCAGCAAAAAGAAGTTCTAATTATGGAAGTGGAGCATGAACCACAAATGACAAGATTAAAATGAAAAGCAAGAAATACGAGATCTGAAGTAGTAATCACAAGCCACCTTCTTGCTTAAAGGAATCAGCTCGAGGTTTCAATAACCTAGGCTTTTGTCAATTTATGAACAATTATTCAACTCTAACAAGAAATATGCAGTCATATTTTAATGTTAGATATGTCTGCAAACATACCTTCATTTTGAAATGTTAACAAAACCCATATTACTCCTATCCATAATAGCATGGCTGATCGATGTGACCACATCTTTCTCCCTGGTCACGTACCTGAAATATAATTTTATAAGCATTCAATGCACTGTAACAATTATGTTTTCATTAAACAGAACTTCCATTAGGTTTTAAATATTACCATTCCAGAGTTAATTTACTAATAGGTGATATGTTAATTTAATTTTCTACCAATTTTAATGTTGCACTTCAAGCGCAGTAATTATTTAACCTTCCAATTAATCATTATCAGCCATTCCAAATAGGCCTATTAGACATAAAATTAACACCTAGAAACATTATAAAACAACCAACTGGGGAATTCTGAAAAACACGAGATTTACCAACTGATCCAGTTGTAACCTCTCCCCCTAAATGCCTACATGGTGTGTAGCTTTTAACTCCTCACATTTACATTCACGTTCTGCGTTTTGTAATGTTTCAGCAAAATGGAATTTCTTCTTAAACCGAAGTGTTTATCTCATATTGCCCAAAATAAATAAAATTTCATGTTTTTGTACTTTTATTGACAGCAGGCCTTTGTATTGTTTCTGCGTTCACACATTTTCTATCTAACGCAGATTACTGCACCCCGTCAGCATAGGCCGTATTTAGCGAGCGTTCGACGGGATGAAAGGATGCTTCTGACCGCATATCCTGAATTTTTACCAAACAGAAAAGTAATACGAACGCTAAACCTAAGCATGCA
>NW_019060346.1:1671170-1689512 GCF_000696155.1 Zootermopsis nevadensis | reverse complement strand
ACCCTTATGAACAAACTGTCGCTGGGATAATTTAAGTGTTCCTTCCCATCTGAATCAAATGTTTATGCTTGTCAATTTGGGAATACAGATGCTTCGAACGTTTCCTGTTAAACACATTGAACTATTCAAATATATGATACAGTTCGATTTATAGGAGGATTAGTAAGTTACATTATGAAACGACCAGTCTTCATTTCTTCTGAGACTAAGAGTTCAACGGAACAGGAAGATATTGTGGGACAGGTTCAACAACAAACATTTGCCATCCGAACTTTCTTACGCTTACGAACAGCCCACCTCTCTCTCTCTCTCTCTCTCTCTCTCTCTCTCTCTCTCTCTCTCTCTCTCTCTCTCTCTCTCTCCCACCATGGAAAATGCGAAATCTGTCCCGTCAGGCCCACTATAACTAGTCACCGAATTTTGTACAACAGCAAGCCACTCTACTAACAGGCTCAGACTTTATGATGGGCCATCGGTTCTTACCCTCTTCTGATCAACACAAAAACCAGTAGCGGATGTCTTATAGTAAGTCAGTAAATCTAACTGGTAGCAAGGCTTTCGTGAACATGATAATAGAGGTTCGTGATTCAAAGAAGGCTACGTGTTTCTAGATCAACTGAACGACCACCAGCTTCTCAATAACGATTCTACTCCTTTTTTTACTTAAGCACGCGTAAATGCATCTACATTCTAATGTCTTTATGGAAAACTTTATTGAAAATATAATCACCTATATTGAACATTCCAAATTAAAAATTATGCTCGAGGCATACGAAATTGTTAAAATTATCAGACACGTCTCCACTAGTATCTAGGGTTTGTTAAGCGGATCGATAACCCGAACTTCGTTCCCTCTTTTTCTCCATTCTGCTGGTCACATTACTTTCCAACAAACTATTTAGTTGATACGAGACAATTAAATACGAAGTTGCTAACTGTAAAATTTCTTCAGCTATGATTTTTTGATTGACTTCGATCGGCGCACCACAGGTTGTTTATGTACGGCAGAGTGAAGTATGACAATATGTTCCATTTTTTGCGATCCATATTACAAGTCGTCTTCATTTTGCTTCATAGAATTTTCGAAGTTATTCTATAACTACTCCCATTAAATTACGTAAATAAGCCTGATACTTTGTGTTAACAGTTTAAAATTTTATAGACCCCCACTGACAAAGCGTCGACAGCTTGCGTTGATAAATCAAATTACATAAAATAACTCGCATAATTTCATTGATTTTTTTTTTTTTTTGGGGGGGGGGGCAATTCCTGTGTATGAAATTCCTAATCCACCACTCACAGGATTTTTTAAACATCAAGTCGCAATTTGGGCCGACAAATTTTCTAGAAATTTAATTGGAAATACAACTTTTGTTGCCAGAAAAAGTTTAAATTTAAATAAAGCAATTTCTTGTTACTCTACAATTTTTTTAACATACTGAAAATTCGTTGAAAGGCATTTTACCTTTATAAACGGGAAACTATTTTTCCACTAATATCATGGTACATGCCAAGAAAGATTTGAAATACGTTTTTTAGCCCCCAATTTAAAATTTAATCTTTCAGAATAACTTGCACATTAAATTTTAGAAATATTTTGCAAGCAACAGTTCAAATCGAAAAACTGCCATACTTACTACGTGCCCCTATCCTCAGGCGTCTTCAGTGTCTTCACAATTTACCAAACACAACCTGAGTCCTACCCCAACGACCTTCTTGAAGGGAATGGCACTCTACTTTCCCCTTGGAACAGGAAAAGTAGAGTGACGTAAGTCCAAAGTCGTTACACCGACTAAATATTTCACCACAATGCATCGTACGACGTAAATACCCTGTAAATCACGATGTTCAGGGTAGAAACGCCAGTATCGATGATGTCAGTTCTTTGACACTGACCTTCACATGAACTCACTGGAGGACGGATTACTGCAGTAAGGAACCAATAAGATTACAAGCCCTCTACCTCGGTACATTTCTTTCCTCTATTAACCTCACACACCACGTAACCTAAAAATTGAAAGGGGAAAAATAAATAACATGAAGATACAGACAGAACAGGTCACATGTGACTAAAATGGTATGTCCAAGATTTCATAAATTTTATTTCGTGTAACACTATACTTCATTCGAGAACCAAGACAGAAACTAGAATACAGTATTCAGTCCTTAAGGTAACACGATTTGCTATTTGCAAGATAACACAAAACATCATTATTTACAGACATTTGAATAAGCGAAGACCCGTGGGTCACACTGCCCAGCGTTTCGTTGTTTCACTACATGTAAATAACAAACACAATCGAACCAATTTTGAGACCGTTGCAAAGCTTCTTCTGTCAACCAGTAACAGAAATTTTGGTCCCATTTGTGCCATATCATGACACAACCTGTCAAATATTTTGGGACACCTTACAAGGCTTGATTTTGGGATGACTGTCCATCAGTAGAGCAGAACAAACATGTATATTTCCTTATCTCTCCTTCCTTCCTCTTCTACATAAACAAAGCATAATGGCGAAAAAATGCTTTATGAAACATTCCCATTAATCTTAATAATGTTTATGACATAGCTGGTGGTAAATAAAACCTAATATATCAGAAAATGTTAGACCATCTGAATTCCGAGCAGCAGACCAAGAATAATGCATATAGGCCAACAATTTCCTAATCTCACTAGGCAATAAGGTAAATAGTGCATGTCTGAAACAATCAACAAATAGCATTATGGGGGAAAAGAAAATTAACATTATTTTATCATGTACTTCTAACTTCATTGGTGTCTATAATCTAAAGCATGACTCAGGTTCCTGAGGCTTTAAGAATTACTTCGTTCATCGTTGGTTTCAAATCAAATGGGTGCTTTTCTGCCACAGGCCAAATATTTTTCAAAACAACATTGTTGAAAACAGGCAATTAGGAGTTAGTTTCCATGAAGTAAACCTCTGAATCTGTTAACGCTAGCAGACGAGGTTATGTTATGCAGAGCCGCGGTATTTGTAAGCTACAGCAGCGGCTTAGAAAATTCATTCTCAATAGACACTGGTGTCAGTGACATTACTGAGAGAAAAAATGATTTTATAAGCTTCAGCTTTGTAAATGTCTCAGTTGAGGCAACAGTAACTGGAGATATCAAAGCGGTCTCTTAGCGATGTCAGACAAATCGTCGACAGTTGCTTCTTAGAAATTACTTTAAGACTTTGGAGAATGCTCCTTCAATGTTCACCAATGTCAACTCCTTGAAAGTTTTAATTCTTGTGACAACTCCATTATAGCTTGTGGAAAGACCTTTAGCTGCGTTCTTTAAAGAAATAATATAATTACCCTTCTACTGCTCTACACATGGAGATACAATAGATTCCGGTTAATTGGGCCATCGGTTAATCGGGGCATCCGTTTATTTGGAACAAATCTTAAAGAACAAACGTTTTTAACTCTTTACGTTGAACTTCGCATAATTGGGGCAGAAGTTTAATTGGGCCAAAGTTTTCTAGTCCCGATGTGTCCCAATTAACCGGAATCCACTGTATATGAGAGAGTGGAAGTAAAGCTCCATGCATTCTTAACTTCGATGTCAGATGAAGGCGAATAGTCAGCGTCATGCTCCAACGCCGGTGCTGAGCCTCCAGAGTGGTTAAGAAGCTGCGTAGACCGGTCTAGTGGCAGAGACAGCAATTCCTACCATTATCAGGAAATGCGGCCTTACTTAAAACTGAACTTCTCAATGTTTCAGAGTGGAGCAAAATCTAATTATTCAGCTGACATACATTTTCTTAATGTCAGCCAAAAATCCAAAGGTGTTCCTGGAGGTACCAATGAACTCCATTTTCAGGGCTCATAATTGCATAGTCCAACGCAATAATTAACAATGAAATTAAGTTACGAAAATCCAAACTTTGTAGTGAATAAAATAAGATACCAATACAGGCTTCATAAGTCGGCAAAGCTCAATCAGTATAGCGACACTTCGGTTACCGGCTGTGCAGGACTGATCAATTCTGGGCCCATCCGAGCCTCCTATCCAACAGCCAACGGAGTTCTTTCCTCGGGAATATAGTTGCCGTGGCATGCAGCTAATCACTCATCTTCATCCAGGGTCGAGGCTAAAAGTACCACTCGCCCGAATTGCGTATTTTGTTACGCTCTGACAACACAACCGTTCGCTAAACTTTCATTGTTTTGTGTTCTTACAAACACGTGATTCAAAATGGTATTGTAAGACATCAGATCAACAGAATAAATCAAATCTCATTTCAGCTCTCACTGGATTCTGTCAATGCTTTAGTATATTTAACTGCTGCGATTTTTTTCGGAAACAAAGTTGTTCTTTTTCATAACAGTCACAATATCATGCACTTAGGCACTTACGTTAATTGGTCGTTGAAACTGAATGCCCTAAATACTTAAATGACTAGACAATTTTTCGTAAAATTCCACAATACAAAATTTGATCAAATTTCGTTTATCCGTTCTAGTTGTATATTCTGAGTATACTAAAGAGAAGACACTGAAATACTAAAATACTGATTTGTGACTTTTTCTCCAAAAGAAATTTGTTGAATTCTAATCTTAAAATAAGAGAGGACAGAGAAGATTACATTATGAGGAGCTGCATAACTCACCATACAGGATATCAAATCAAAGAGGATGACAAGAGTTGGGCATGAAAAAGATAAATATGTAAGAAATTTTCAAGAAAGAAAGATCACTTGAGACAGGATAATATTAAGACAGATCTTAAAGAAATTAGGTGTGAAAGCATGGACTGGATTCAAGGTATCCAGCACTGGGTCCAGTAGCAGGCTCTTGTGAGCTTGGTAATGAACCTTTTGGTTCCATAAAAGGCATGGAATTTTCAATTAAGCGACTATTAGCTTCTCAAAACAGACTCTGATCCAAAGAGTCCTTGCTTCCAGCAAGTAGATGATAAATATATAAAATAAAGAAACACATAATTAATTTGTGAGAACAATCATACTTACAGGAAGGATGTTTCTATGCATACGACTCTGATATCTCTCCAGTAAAGGAACAGGTTTTATATTAACTGCGAAGGTACCACGTTCAATAAAATTTTGGTTTACACACTACAAAATCAAAGCTGTTATACAACTAAAATAGTTTGTAATTTCAAGAATATTACACAATACTGACATTGATATTGCTAGTTACATTGAATAAAGTTTATAAAAAAACTATACTTAACATTGCACTATTTTTGGCTCTTTTAAATCAATCACATTATGCAACATACCACAGTACTACTCCCATAACCTCACTTTCCGAATCAGACGCCTTACAAACGAGGGCCGTCCACCTATCAGTACAGTCACTGATTTTATGCATCCAGGAGTGGATTTGTCCATCTGAAGCTCTGAAGAACTTGGAAAGGATACCTCAAGTCACAATATGCAGACAAAGCCTTATTTATGGGAGTAGTTTCATAGTAGTGCTGAACAATGCACAAATTACAGACGAGCCACAATACAGCTCTTAAAACCATGCAAGATTCAAGTCACACAAAATTTCATATACCAGATTAACATTAATAATGTAAATTAAAGTAGTTCAAAAATAACAGTTATGATAATATCTACAGAACAGATGAGTCACTGTAAAATAAAATATTGTATTATTATTATTGTTGCAATTTATAAATTGTGAAGATTTTTGGAATACATAAACATGTCTTTTAATATAAAGATGAAATAGAACTAAAATTGATTCATTCTTCAATATACGATTCAACTACCCATTAAACATGGCACTGAGCTACCTGAGTCTAAGATTCTCACAGCTGTGAAGCTGTCAATAATGGTACTGTAAACACCTCATGGCATCACAAACCAGAGGATCACAACCGACGTGGCATTGCGCTAGACATGCTTGTATATTACACAACAAAACCATAAGAACCCTTCCATAAACCTGCAAAGAGCTCATTCATAAAGTCATAATTTTGAAGCTCTGAATTAGTCGCTATATAGCAAATAATTGTCTTCATTATTCACAGGGATCAATTAAAATGGAGATGGGTACAAAACTGAAAAATATATAAATTCATTTTTAGATTCTGATTGATACACTTGACCTTCACATTCCCTCCATACCTATAAATGAAGTGGCAATATTCATGCAAATAATACACCCTTCACAAATTGAATGTCTAATATACATATATATATATATATATATATTGAATAACCAGTATTTTTACAATCTTAAATTACCTCGATAAACAGTTTTCTAAAGCACATTTATTTAAAACATTTAAACCAAAGTTGTGGCATATTAAGAAAGTCACCTTTCATTAACTTTATCTTCATACCTGCCACATTATTCATCAGTCTACATGACACACACAAATGTACTATAATTGAAAATAATATATCTAATTATTAGATAAACAACTTGAAAATTTTAAAGTGAAATGTCCTACTGATTACTTTCACTCTCTTCTTTTTCCGGTTTAACAATGTTTGTACATTTTCCGGTACCCTTTACGGGTCCCCAACTTTTCAGTTGGCTTTATCTATGGACATTCGGTAGGACTCCTTGGACGAGGGATCGGCCTGTCACAAGGCCTCTACCTATACACAGGACAACACAACACAGAAAAACATCCATGGCCTGAGTGGGATTTGAACCCATTGTCCCTGCGACCAAGCGGCACAAGACCTACGCCTCAGACCGCGCGGCCATTGCGGACCCCCGATTTCTTTCACAATCCCAATAAAATGTGTCACATAAATTACTGTTGCAAAATAGTACAATTTTATAATTTACTTCAACTGACAGTAATTAAAAACTACATTTTTGTTTCATTTATAGATCTACAGAAGGTGGGATAAATGTCCACATTCATAAATTGGTGATGACTCATTAAACTGCATGAAACTTGCCCATGTATATTACTAGCATGGTGCACAATCAAATCAAATTACACATATAAAACAGTAAAATAAATGTTACTACAAACAAAATTGTATCTAGTATACTTACAATGATGAAATAAATACCTTACGACGACTCAAACTACTGTAACTATAACCCTTCTTTGTTGTTACTACCGTGGCCAATGCCTTCGGAAATGATTTTTGACCATGACGGTGAAACTGACAGCAGGCACGACAGATCTCATGACATCAAAAGCACGGCAGATGCCTGGTCCACATCACTTTTGAATTCCAACTTCATCACAGAGGGAAAGCAGACAAATCTGTACTGGATGAGGTTGGTCTCAAACCAAAACTCTACATAAGGCCAAATACCTTACTCCTAGACCACTAGTCTCTGTGCATTAGACTGATGTAAATGTCAATTCCTTGACACCTTGTTTCATCATCAGAAATTAGAATTTTCTTTACACTTCCAGTGAGGCGGACAGTTATCTCTCGCTACCCTCAACACAGTGATCAAAAAAACTCATTCATCTGGAGAATGTATTTGGAATAATCTCACATGAAAATAAATGTTAGGTCAGCATGACTTAAAACTCAACATTTTGGACCTACATTGATGGAAAATTTGCTTAGCATCACAGAGATGTTTCAGAAAATTTGCTATGTGCCAAATTTCCTCTACATCTAAATGGAGTCCATGTGACTTATTTCAAACACTGATCTCTTGTTCTGATGAGAGAATCTCAAAGGAGGTTGGTAACTGTCTTCACACCCACGTTTCTCAAAAATGGGTGATCATTTGGGTTGCATGTATACAATATATCAAGATTCCTCATCAAATTTGTTCAAAGCCAAGAGCTCTGAACACTTGAAGCCATACCTTGTATGAAACAGATTTACGCACCAAACTGAGTACCACTTTCAATTAAGATTTGGCATACAATTACATCCTCAATGTACTTATTCCGAATTAATTCCAGTTAATAAGAGTGCATGTAATGCACTGTTTGAAATGTATACACAAGGCAGGTGAGCTTATAAAGAGTCATTCATCTAACAGCCACATTTTGGAGCTGGACTTCAGTATTTCAAATTAACAGAGAAATTAAAAATGACACTTGGAATAAAAATAAATAAGTTATCATATCATTAATAAGATTGATTCAACCCCTTCATAGTCACGATTTCTCATTAAACAGCTTACCCTTCTACATCATGTTCATTGGTTGAGAGGTTTACACTCCAGCTCTGTATTTGGGAGGTGCCATGAACACTTCCTTTCACATCATAGTTAATATTTAACTCATCATCCTACCACCTGACACTATATAATCTCCACAAATGAAAGTGTTAAAATAAACCAAGAATACGTAAAAATAAAATACATGTTAAAAAAATTGGTATGCCTGAACATTTTATCTACCTGTCAACTATTTGCATCTGCTTATGTTGTTTCTCAAAGGTTAATGGTAACAAAATCTGTCGGTTAATACTAAAATTTGCCATGCCTCGTCTACTATAAGATATATAATATTACTGATTAAAGAAAAACAGTGAAAATAATATGGTTACAAAAATTTTGCTTGAAGGTTAGGTGCTAATGAAATTTATAAACTGGACCCACACAAACTGCATACAAGATTATCCACATTGAACATATTAATCCATATAAGTAAAGAATGAATTTGATGTCACATTCTCCAAGTGCTGTATTAGAAAGTAAATCACCTGATAACAAAGGCAATGAAAGAGATAGGCTGTTGTACTGTTTCAATATATGAATAAAAATAAAAATAGGTTTATCACAATTAACAAACTGCATAATGTGTAATGTTATTACTTCATCAGTTCTTATGATACATGCTTCCACTATATCAACAAAAATTTGTACTTTTCTTACAATTTCATACTTCTCTTTCTGCATTTCATATAAAACAACTGTTCCTTAGCTATTCTGTGGCAACAAGAAAGTCACATTATTATATAATACAATATATAACTAACTATTTATTCAACATTGCTGACAGCCAGCAACAGTATCTATAAAGCGATGAGTCATAGGCAGTAGAATCAAATGAAATATTTGAAAGCAATTATCATATATATTCAAATAACTGTCGCACATTTTTATACAGTATTTTTAGATTCTAACAATGGCAGGGTAATCACACAGTTTTCCCCTTATAATGTGGAAATGGTCATAAAATAAGTCTAGCAACAATGGAATTATAAATTTACACTAGAATTCTCTCCCCACACTTAAGAACACTATTTATTTATGTTTTCAAAGCTTAATCATGCCTTCCTTTATGTGGCTTTCAATGAGCTGTGTCATACTGCTGCTGGTACAATGTCTATTAGGATGGTGAGGGGGAAGTGGAACAAAGACTGCAGCATGAGTAGTTATAATCACCATTTCAAAGCAAAGGATAGGCATTCATGTGGCACAAAAAAAGAGGTTTCTTCAAAAACTGGATGGGGCAATTACAGTATGCAAGTAATCACACAAGTAAATATGATGTTTTTCACAAAAAATGAAATTAGAATTTCAAAATCCAATCAACTGAATGAGAACTCTTTCTTCTGTTAATATGAGCACAGCAAAAAAAAATAATAATTTACACACTGACTGAATTCGTCAACATTACAACACAAAGTACTGAAAGTTTCATTAATTGGATACTTCATATCCAATACCACTTAATTACAAATAATTTATATTTCTGGAAACCAATAACTTCACTCTACCTGACCAATTTCAATAAAAGCATGTTTCTAGAAAACAACATTGAGAATACTGTTTTAAAAATGTTTGGTTTTAAAATGAGCAAAAGTGGAGATCTTTCTTAGCTACAACAAATTTCAATAACATTATCTCTGGAATAAAGAATGGCAGAAAACAATAAGATTTTACAGAAATACATCTCCAAAAAATGTACTCCTGAACAGATAGTTCCTAACATTTGTTAAATTATGACTTCACACAGAGTTTGTTTCAGCATGCAATAATACAGAGCATACATAAAACACAGACACTGAGAATTAATTTGTGTTAAATAAAAAAAAAAATATTTAATACAATAGACACTTATGCACACATTCTGGCAAGTTCTCTATGTACAAAAACTTAAAATGTTAAACACTTGACATAAACACACTAACATGTTGAAAAGGGACTTCCCTCATTTACAGTACAAAGCCGGTGTTGAACAACTGAAACAAAAACAGATAAACTAATTTTAGTATGCACTAAAACAAAAAAAAATTATAGTATGGATTAACCCTTTCACTTTTATGGATGGAATATTTCTGAAATGGTAGAGCATGTTTTAATATTGATCTCTCTTAGCTGGCAGATAATATATTGTTGCACTTTATGCTCTTCATAACAGAGTGCAGTCATGGTTATATAACTAACTAGATGGCTCACAGAACCCGAAGGTTCATCACCGAATTAACCAAAGCCCTCCACCGGACCTTGTCATGGGCCAACAAAATTCAGTCTCCTTCAACTCCTATCTCCCATAGATCCTGCCTGACATTATCCTCCCATCTACGTCTAGGTCTCCGCAGCGGTCATGGTTATATACTCATTTTAAATATGAAAATGTAAATTAAAAACAAAATATTGTACAGGGGTCTAAACATTCACAACAGGCCATACATTGTCTAACACACAGCCTACTGGAACATGTATTTTCAGCATAAAATATCTGTATAATATGAATGAAGAAGGTTGTCATAGTGCCATCTTCAGTATCTTTTAAAGAAATAAACGTAGACGGTGCAACGGTTGTGTTACGTTGATTATAAAGAACTGTTACTAGAAGCAACCCAAAAGTACATAAAAATTATTTTGTTTCATTAAACTAATATTTTAATTTTGAGAGAGAAAATTAGAAAAGTCTTGTACATCATAATTGTCTCACAAATACCATATTATCTGCAGCTAATAGCATATTTTAAACTGCCCCAAACTTTTAAAATATGAAGTTGTCTACACAGCGGAAACCTACTCTAATTTTCATGTGTTACAAGTCAAAATGTTCTATTATGCATTTCTATTAAATTACATTAAAACGAATGCAAATGTTCCTACATACTTTGGTACCAAATACAAGAATATGCCATTAAATATTACTTATACTACATGTCATTATACATAATTATACTTCAAATTAACATCAAAATACTTTCCCATTTTCATATCCAGTGTTAATATATCAATCCAAGTGAATGAGTCAATAATATATTTCTACACAGCTACCAGTTGGCAAAATCTGTAAATACAGTTACCTGTATGAGATATAGCAATCTCAGATGCGTGCCTGAGCTGGAGTTTTAGGAATGTCTACAGCCACTGTTTCACTTATGGTAGCAACATGACCACCTCCACCAACAATGCTTAGAGCAGATACTTTAGCACGCTGGTATGCCACTACGGTGTTCAGACCCAGGAATCTGCAGATATGCAACAAAAATATATAAGAATATCAAAATTTTTAAATATACTGGAACACAGCAGCTATCACTATGTTGTATTTCACAATGTTGGTACTGACACATCCTCATAGCTTGGTGCCTGCCTAACTGCGACACACAACCACTTTGCAGCAATACAAAGCAATATGAATCCCTTACATGAGATCTGACAAATAAATAAATGGAAGAGCTACTAGCATGGATCATGTTCACAATTCAGCAGTTCTTTGTCAGTCTTGGAGATTCAATGTATTTGTCATTGTAGGAAGTCTTTTGTCTCTCAAAAATAAGGGTTAAACATATTGTTTCGATCCTTAGTAGCACTTACGATTTCAATGAGACTCCCAAAATTAACTGAATTCAACCCTCCACTGTACCACTCACCTCACACATACATATTGTATGAGAAGGGCACTGCCAGCAGATAGCATGCGGATGACTGGGTCTTCAAACAACTGGATAGTGACCCAAGCCCCTGCTGCAGACACGCACATACATGTCACAATGGCTGCCGTCTGCAACCAGTGCTGGGTAGTGAAGCCATGTTGCCAATCCAACCTTGTCCCTTGTTCCACTTCATACGCAGACCCGCATACTTTGCAGCGCAGAGAATCGGGACTTGCGGAACTCTTCAAAGATTATCATAAGAAAATGATTACATAATTGCCAGGAAGAAAACAAAAATAATCACACCCATACAAAATAAAAAGTCAAACTATAGTTTTATATTTTGGTCTCCAGGTTTTATATAAAATGTATGAAGATACCAGTCATACTCTGAGACTTAAAAACAAGCACAAATACTCCAATGACCAAATGTGGATGAACAGAATGTGCCAAAAACATCCGACAGTTTCTGAAATGAAATAACTTTTCAAAGCAAAGTGGAAGAATTTATTAACACAGGTAGATATGTTTCCATCAAGAATTTGTTTAAAGCATTAATGTTTGAACATGACACCTTGCAGGTAACCTTGTTGTTCAACACACTCCTGCAGTCAAGACAGCATGGATGCCATAACATGTAGCTTTTCATTAGGGATTCCTTGAATGCACTCCTGAATTCACTGTTTCAAGTCATCAATATTGGCAGCATGTTTCATACACCTTGCTTTTAAAGTAGTCCCAAAGAAAGTAATCTGGTACCAAAAGATCAGGCAAGCGGGTGAGCCTGTTGATGTACCAGAAATGACAAATGCTGTCTGCCTGATAATATCTCCCTGAGAACCGCCATGGAAATCCATGCTGAGTGAGCAACTGCTCGGCCTTGTTAAAACCACAGTACATTAAGCTGACAAAGATTTAACTTGTTTCGCATAAACGTTTCCAGCATGGCCTTGTACCACTCAGCATCGACTTACAGTTCGTCCCTCTTCATACTCAAAGAAATAGGGACCAATAATGCCACCAGAAGAAATTGCACACCACACTGTCACTTTTGCATTATGCAAAGGGCGCTTGTGAAGTTCATGCAGACTGTTTGCGGCCCAAAACTGACAATTTTGTTTATTCACATAACCTGACATGTGGAAGTGGGCCTCATTTGACATCAGTCATGAGTTCATAGTGTTGTGATTGCTGTTCACCAAGTCCAAGAATTGATTACAAAACTAAAGTCAGTTCACCTTGTCCTGTTCACTAAGTTCCTGGACAACTTGAATTTTGTAGGGATGGTAATGCAAACCTTTGTGCAGAATTCACTAAATGCTATTGTCCTTTAAACCAAGTGTGAGAGCTTGCCACCAAGCTGATCTGTAGGGACTGCAATATGGCTTCTCTTCCTCACTCCACATTGACTGGCACATGCACCAAACATGGACGTCCTTCAGGTTTATAGTCCTTCAGTGATCCTTCTTGATGCCATTTCAATACCCACAACAGCAGAGTACTGCCGCTAGGTGCACAGTGTGTTTAAAACTATAGTCGAAAACCACGCTGTGTAGCTGTAATTGACTCTGTTCTGATAAACAGTTCCACAGCCACATGGTGTTGCCCTGACCAGTGTTCCACCTCAACTAAACTCCAAAGAGCACTCTACATGATGAATGTTAGTATGGAAGTGCTGCGTAGCGGAAAAGATGGTAATTACTTTTCAAAAACCATCAGGTATTTCTGGCACACTCTGTATAACACAAGATAATACTAACCTCTACAAGCCACCTCCGTAAACAGTCATGGTGTACACTACTCACATCTCCACGACACTGGCAAGGCTGGATTAGTGGGCCCACATCTTGACGATCACTGTCATAGCAAATCCAGCAGTCTTTGGAGAAACAAGCATCATACTCATCTGTAGTAAGACAAATTAACCACTACTCATAACACCTGAAATTATCTCATGTTAAAAATGTTGCCCAAAATATATTACTCCAAGTTATCTCATAGCAGTTAGAATTCCATGGCTTTTCGTATAATCCGAGCTTCACACTACATAAAACCATTGTTCAGTACTTCACTGATTCATAATATTCTGGCAGATTTCTTTTATACTAAGTCTTTATTTGTAGCAGTGCTCATATATTACACCTACATCCAGTGGGTTTTTGCAAGTAGTTGTAACCACAGATGTGAAACACATTGTGTAGTAGTGGCCTGTTATTTTGAAATTGTCATATTATTATTATTTTGTTATGGAAAAAAAAGCAACTCTTGACATTTATGATAGTGAAGCAGAAGATATTTCTGGTAATGTGTCCGGCAGTAACACTTCTACATTAGCAACATTAATTACAAAGCCCAATTCAGACAGTTCTGTTGTCATACAAGCCTGACAATGAATGAAAGTAACAACTTCAGGTCTACCACACAGCAGAAAACATCTAAGCAAAACCCAAGATAACTCAGGATAATAAACAAGCTATTTAAATACAGATTTTCTTGTTATATGGTGTTTTAAAACATTACTCCCTTGCATTACTTCATTTTATGTTCAAAGATCATATAACTAACTAAATGAGTTTGCTTTTTTGGTACCAAATTCAGGAAAGAAAATTAGTAAGCAAGTAGTTAACAATCCTGCGATCTCATATGATTTGTCTTCCTCGTGATTAAAGACTGATTCAATTACAGCACATAAGAAAGCTCACTGTATGTATGCCTAAACACATGCTTGCCTGCGGCTTGGGATGACGCCTTGTCAACTGTGCTTTCTTGGCCTGGCTGCTTGCTTGGAGGCTCCAAGTCCAGCTTTTTGAGAATACGCTTTGGGTTTAAAATCCATAGCTGCTCTGGACTGAAATCATCAAAAGAAAATAAACAATTCATGGAAAACACTAAACACTGTTATGTCTTTGACTTCTGCGCAAAAAGTATCATGAAATAATGAATTAGCATGAGATATTTAAATTTAATCAGAGCAAAAATTTAATGACAATCCTAACTGGGAATAAACTGGAAGTTCAACTGATTTAACCAAGCATCAACCTTGAACTATTGAAAACAAACAAATACAGGTAAGTGAACAAAACAGTAGTAAATCAGCTGGTTCATCCTATCTATTTGAAGCAAAACTCTGTCCACACAAACCTATTAGCACTGCCCACATGCCATCCTATATAGAAAGTGTATTAGTAACACCACTAAAGTTTGGCATCCTTAAAGTGACTAATTTGACATGATTATATCTGTATCAAAGATATGCAACAATTCATCAATTTCTTTTAAAAAATTTGGAAGACTATGTAAACATTCGTCAGGCTACTCAGTGCATGGGATGTTTAGTTGGATGACAAACACAAATATTTGTTTATCAGGTTTGTATGTTCTCAGTGCTAAGGGGCGTGTAACGGCCAAATTTAATCTTCTTTCGTCTCATCACATGTAGGAATAGCTTTACTGCCAATACATAAATCTTCATCTTTAATAATATCGTCTAGGGCAAACTATCAATTTTTTTTTCCAGTTTGTTAGTGCAATTGCATTGAAACCCACCTCTGGAATCTGATCAGTTTTAATCTATTGTAGTAGTCACACGTGGGTCATTTACCTGACAGATCTGGTACAAAGCCAGCTCATCAACTGTTCCTGCTTCTGACATCACATCATAAAAGAAATAATTGCTAGAACAGTTTTTATGATAAATTATCCAACATTAATTTAGTTTCCACTTTATCTTCTAATCAAATTCCCTTATCCTTTTCTATGCTGTTCATATTCCTTCTCAAATGGGGATATGGACAGACATGATTAAAATAACAGGTGATTTTTAAAATTATTTTTAAAATTTCATAAAATAATTACAGTATACATGTTAAAGATTCACTGAAATTTCTTCTTACCTCATACAGTTCCATAGAACACAAGGGAACCACAATGCAACACCTACTTCCACAACTCGGAATACAACGTCATGCCAATTGCGACTGTAAAGTGGAACTCTGTAAAATCAAAAATATAAAATTAAATTTCTCTGGAACACTGATACCTACCTATAAGTCCACATGGTGTTACTTCCCCGAAGAATACCACAGAGAGAACCTCAAACATTGTCTCACAATGATGTTAATCACTTTCACTGCTTACATGACATGTTATCTTACTAGTATGTAGCACATACATCCAAAGGCAATTAAACCTTCATGTGAACAATAAAGATGCTAAAATCTCCTGTTAAACATTTAATTATTCACTGCACTAAAATGTGACAGTTTACACAAACCTTTCTGTAGTTAGATCTGAACTCAATGCCACAATCCTTTACATATCACAAGTGGAAAAGAGAATGTAAAAGTAATTACATGAGACCTGATAAAAACTAGACATATACATGCCATATATACTGTTAAAGGTAATGCTACTAGAAGGATGAGCAAATTACAACAAAAACATTTCCTCCAGCCCCAAGCTATAAATGTATTTATTTATCATCCATTTATTTATCTTAAAAGAAACATTCTTCCACACTAAATTGTGAAGCCAACTGATTAGTTGTACACAGACTGTGCAAATGCAGTTCAATAGCAGCTCTTGTTTATTTTTAGGCTGACACTATCTTGATATGCAGGGGAGGTAATACGGTTTTCTGTAATTCTCTTTGATGCTACGTGA
Organism: Zootermopsis nevadensis; assembly: GCF_000696155.1. Next base: position 1,673,082 of record NW_019060346.1, on the reverse strand, counting down.
TTCAACGACAAACAAATATATAGTATTGATGCCTTTTACAGAGTTAAAGTAAGATTTCCACTGTGTTTAACCAGTTAACTGTGTGTGTGTGTGTGTGTTTATTCCAGGAAATCAGTGGTTCAGGGTCAAATGACTCTTCCATTTTGTCTATGCGAACAGTCATTTGCTGAATCCAATGAAGTAGTGAACATATTTTATTCATAATAAATGCTAATACAGTGAAACCTCTATCCATCGTTCCCGGAACTATCGTTTTCCCGGATGCATCGTCCGTTTTGTTCAGTCCCGAATACATCCCATATAAAATAATGTTACATTTTCCCGCTTCTATCGTTCCTCGAACTATCGTTTTATCGCATCGATCGTTCAAAAATCTTAGTCCCGGCCAACAATTTTCCCGCAATGATCGTTTCTGAGAATTTAAAATGCTGGGGTTTGAGATAAATTAATACCGAAAGACGCACAATGTTTTTGGAATACACAGTAGTGGTAACCTCTTCACAAATGCTTTTATTATAAGTACAAAGGAAAGGCGAGCGAAACTTTTTCATTCTTCTGGTTCATATCGTGTCTTCTACAGCTACGTTTCGTTGAGTTCGGCAGTAATAGTACTTCCATTTTTCCTGTTATAGTCCGCGAAGGTTGAGGGAGAAACGACGAATGCGAGCCCGAACTTTGCCGAGTTTTGCCGAAGCACACGCTGCATTGGCAAAAGTGAAGTCGTTCTTTTATGCGCTTAATATTAGTGAACGTGACGAAGAAAACATTTTGAACGTGGAAAGTGATCTGTTTGGCCTAAAACGTAAAGTTTCGACAAACCAGTTGTCCATTTAAGACTTTTTTGGTAAAAAGAAGTAAATAACTTTGAAAGAGAAACATTGTTTGTTTTTTTAAAATTTTTAATGCTTTCCCGCATCTATCGTTTTCCCGCATTCATCGTTTTTATTTCCCACCCCCGCCGAAAACGATGCATCGAGGTTTCACTGTACTATCTTTGTATAATGAGTGTAAAGAAGCAACATATAACACAGCACGTTCATATATTTTAATGAGGTTTAGCAAGTAAAGTAAAATAAAGTTTGTCCTGCTATACGCCATGTAGGCATTTGGGGTGAGTGGAGGTATAGCTCCTCTCTTCCTTAGCAAGTACAATATTTATCTACAGACGTAGCATCTATGATCATGTACATAATTTACAGTGACAGTCTCCTTATTAACCCGACTTAATGGTACCTGCACCTTGTCGTGGTCTTGGGGTTTGAGTACCTCGGTGATCCCAAGAGCTATGCTGGTGGTAGCATAGCTACTGGTAGGGCCTCCCTAGCCAGGCTAACAACCTTGCACCATAAAAAGGAAGATGTTTCGAAACCTCGATCAAAGCCTCGGACAGATGGACCTAACAGAGGACCGAATGGAAGAGGAGAATTGAGGAGGTCACGGACTGAATACGGACCGGAGAACCATAGAAGAAGAAGTCTCCTTATTGAAGGTTTCTAATAAGAAAAACCAGGTTGGTTCAACCACGGAAAATATTGTGCCCATTTATTTTTGGATGCAACAGCAAGGAAAGCCATAGAATTACTGTTGAATTTTAACATGTCGCTTATGGGTCATGATCACTATAATTTAATTCCTTACCGCAGAACACAGGTCATGGTAAACTATTTTTTTATGGATACAAATAGTGTAATCTGTGCTGGTCCACTTCATTACACCATAACCATTCAATGTCAGCTACAACTTTGCCAAGGACGGCCAGCTAACAAATTCTATGTTATTTTGGACACTGAATTCCTTTGACAAACATAAAGTCTAGACATAAATAAATTGGTCTGATGGTACCAGAAAACAAATGGTGAGGCTTTCAAAGGATTACCAGAAAATTAGGAACTCCTTATGATAATGAAATTCT
>NW_019060346.1:1642175-1661547 GCF_000696155.1 Zootermopsis nevadensis | reverse complement strand
AGCTGAAAATTCTGTGCAAGGAAATAACTGAAATACATCTGTTTGTGCAGACACTAGCGATTCCTTCATTTTGTCAAAAAAGTGTATAAAACAGTCCATACTGAAAACAATCTATTCTATTCATTGGGAAACAAATGAAAACAACACCCAACCACCTCATGCTCCCATACTGTTAAAATCTATGCAGAGGACTTCCAACAATAATAACAAACATTGATAATTTTATGAAATAGCATCTTGCTAAGCACAAATGACAACTATATAAAATAACATGCACAGAAAATATTAGATTATTATAACTGTGAAAATATATCAAAAAGTTGACTGAGAAACACAACCTAACTTTCACACTTTTATAAAAAAGTTTTTAATTTTCAATTGCCAATAATAATTCAAACAGACCTTGTTCAAGGAACAATCGAAACTGGTAAGTATAACATAAATATATTAAATTTTGTTTAATCTCTGTGAACACTGTAAATTTATAAGTCTTACCTCACAGAGACAAGTCCCATTGTGGCATTCTCCATGTCCCGAACAATTATCAGTACAGGTTCCATTCCACGCCATAATACCAAACTTAAGAAGTAGTGATAAAGGATTCTGTGTTGTTAGTTTCATCATACTTTCCATCCTGCTCACAGGCACTTGGAGCAGTGCCCTCTGGTACAAGATAAACATGTTAGGTTGACAGTCCATCTACATAATTCTTGATTATAGTTTCAATGTTTATTAAGAATCCACCACAAGACAAAAATAACTCTTACATAAGTGCTGATTTACACAAAAGGCACCAGGCTATCCACAACATGAACTACATAAATAAAGAGAATAAGGGCAAGAAGGAAGGAAGAAAGAATGAACCAAAAAGAAATAATACTGTACAGGGGCAGTTTCTACCTTCAGTTCAGATCACACCAGCCACTCGTCACAAAACATACGTAAGCAGTCTATAACATTTCTTGTTTCTCATATTTGTACTGCATCTGTGATTTCCACTGAACATCCAGATATTACTGCAATCATGCTCAAGTTCATGAAAATTGTATAATTTTAGAGGGGATCATCCTATATGATATCCAAAATCAGTAATTTTTACTCTATGCAGAGGCTGTGTCCAAACATTAGGTAATTAAATGTAGCATAAACAAAACAATTTTGCATGCTTCATGACAAATCTGTAAGCTAATCTTGAACAATAACCACATATGACTATAACAGACACTGGGTTTCACTTAAAATTACTGAGACTTACAAAAACCAATCTAATCCATCTGTACCACTGAAGTTAGATTTTACTTACTGGCACACAAAACATTCTGGCTTGCCTGACACAAATGGTCAAAACATTGTAAACATATCAACGGTAACAACAAACTCTAGTAATGAAATCTATCTATAAATAAGAAAGAAATTACATGTCAAAATTACTATATTATTAGTACAAAAATCTGGGAGTCTGGCATGTGGAAATAATATGTATTCCAGTTCTCAACAAGATTCTGCATTTATAAAGACATGCCAAGATGACAGTGCTGACAATCACATAATGGGTGATGAATTGTTCTTGGATAGTACATTCCAAAGTTGCAACTCTTTTCTTACTAATGGTTTCTCCAAGTTATATGATAAAGTTTTACAAATATTTTGGTATTTACGTAAAACACCAAGTACTATACCCAGAACACATATCTCGAAGATATTAACTTTAAATAAAAATATGCTATCAATGAAAGTGTAGAACAAAGACCTAACGTACTGCTATAATACTGGACAGCTCCTGACATAAGTGTGGAAACTGCGCACAATACAGAATTGGTAGGGTAGACAAGAGACTAATTTCAAACAGAAACAGCAACAACAACAATAATAATAATAATAATAATAATACCCACCACATTAACCTGCTAAACGTTTGAAAACAAAGCCAACCAAGATCAATACTTTCATTCACAAATGAAACTTGTACTTCCGTTCCCATATGAAAGTCTCAACTGATATATTTCACTGTGCACATGAGCATCATTGAAATATATATACCACTATCATAAAACCAGCACATCACGAACAATGGTAATGATGCCACAAAACCACTAATTACCAAATAACTTCAACTTTCAACTTCCAACTTCCTACTTTCGTCTCGTCTCATAACGTAGGTCTGATTTCGCAATTTTCCACACGCTGCACGTCAATTCATGAATCATGCACCCAGAAAATAGTTCTACAGAACATATATATTTTCTCCATAGACATCTTCTAAATGGCAATAAAACTGTATAATATAAAATAAAACTTAATTCAACATGATACGTTTAAAAAATTATAGTACTGTTCTATTCGTTCACAGAAAATTACAAGTTGATTACACCTTTACGCTAGCCAACATCCGTTCAAGAAAGTCCCTAAACTATGACGCTTGTATTTTTTAAACTGCCGATCACAACCCATCATATGATCGTGTGTAGTAATTTATTGAGTCGACACTTACGACATAATACCATGTAAAATCGATTACTTTGAATAAATATATAACACAATGCTTTTTAAGTGTCCTTCGCTCTCTAGCATGAACGAAAAACAGCTTATGGGCCCGTTCACGTCGGTCTCTGTTGCATTTTCCTGAAAACAGACAACCCGCATGACAGGGGTAAATGTTGAAACTTTATTGCAACAATGTAACCATGGTCATTGTCGGCTCACACTGTTTAAAAAATAAAGCGGAACACAATGTTGCAACAATGGGAACAGCGGCACCTGTAGGAATATGTTGTAAAAATGGGAACCGATGTCATTGTTGGCTTACAACAATTATCTCTAATCACATCCCAGCAATGACTTTTATCAGTGTTTTCTGTGCCGTGGTTACCAATGAAGCGACATGATGTCATCTCCCGTGATGTGGCGTGAAGAACACATTTAGAATTTCAGTGTACTTCAAAGAGTACACCTTTCCAATCTTGTTTTAATTATTATTCAATTTCAAATAAAATATTGTTCTTCTGGGTTGTGACGCCTGTAGACTTGTGGATAGATACCAACGTTTCGCAGAAATATGCTGTATCCATTCTCAGAGCTGAAGATGGAGACTTCGCTGTATTTCATTCATTCAGTCCTCGGAAGTTTAATCATCCCTACAATAGACTGTTGTGCTATTAAATAAACAACACAATAAACAGTATATTCAAATTAAACTAAGAAGGTACTAATGGTATTGAAAACAATGGAACCGGCTCGTATTCCATTTCGCCTCAGTCACATTTCAAGAAAAGAAAAATTAGTGTCAGGCTATTTAATGAGGGCTATTTGAAATAGACCTCTATTTTAAATATGGTTGTGCAAAGAAAGCGAAATTGTTTAGCTTCAGATGTGTTCTTTGTAATCTAGTTTTTGCAAATGAAAGCTTAAAACCGTCAGAAATGAAGACACTCACAAAGCATGCTGATCCACTGATAAACTTCTGGAATATTTTCAAAGAAGGGAACAAGAGTTAAACTTATCGGTACAATATCTCAGACTGTCAAAGATAAAGATACACTGTCATCGTAACTAGAGAGTGATTCAAAAGTCCTGCACGCACACACACACACACACCATAGGTGACGGTAATATCACTTTGTTTTCTAAAGGTAAAAATTGTTGATTCGCTACTGTTTCAAAACATTAATAACAAACAAAAACACGTGCCTTCAACCGATTTGTACTTTGTCATGCTCTATCTAATACAATATGCAAAGTATCCCAAATGTCCCTCTTTTTTTCTCAAGGGAGTCATGTGTACGTTTCCCTTTAAACTAAATTCTGTAGAAAACTTATCAGTGCAGTGAAGTCTACTTCAAAGGTTTGTTGTCAGATAGATGTGTTATTATTTACTTTGGCGGTCTTCCGTATTCGCGTAAGTGATTCAGAACTATGTACAAAAAAGTAATGGTATCAATATTTGAAGTCTCTTGTATGTACTGGGTAATTCAAAGCTCTTGTACAATAATTAAGGAGGTTGTTGGGTACACGCATTTCGTTTATGGTGTTTGGGACGGAAATTTCTCTTGCTGCATTGAGGGCATATCAGTGTTGATATCCGGGCTGGAGACAATGTTACAGATGTGAATTTTTAATGTTTCGTTGTAATCTGAGAGAAACTCAGAAATACAACTGAAGGATGGTACAAACGGCAAAATTTGCTTTCTTTCTTCCTTTCAATGCAAACAAGTAAATCAATTGACATGTTATGCTAAAACAAATTATTTCCATCTTTCAAAAATCAAAATTGTTAAAGCTACATGAAATTAAAAACGCTTTAACTCTGAAACGGTGACGAATCTGAACAAAAAAGAGCATCTAATAATCTAAACAGAGCATTGAGAATGCCAAGGTGAAAAGAACGCCTATGGAAAGTGTATTCTGGTACGGATTGTTCCTCTTCAATCTTCTTGTTTTACTCATCCTGTTCGTCAGTTCTTGTAATGCAACCGACCAACAGACTGCAATGAAGCATTAGAATACTACTAGAATATTAATAGAGCTGTGAGACGTTTTCATCGTGTTTTATTGTCACAATTTAATTCCACTCGGCCTATTAGCGTAGTAAAAGAGAAACTAAACATTAGTATAAGAAAAAAATACGTCAGATGTTTATTGTTGTCTCTTTTAAACACCTTCAAAATAAAATATCTGGCTTTATGTCTGTTACAGTAGATGGATAAATCTGTGCGTTCCACGTCCATTAAAAGTGAAAGGCAATGGGATGAGAAGGACTGGGAGGGATAGCAGATAATGAAGCGTACACTGTCCATTCAAGAAACACCATTTCCCTTCCGCAGTACTCTACAGCTCAGTCTCAGTTACTATGCCTGTAATGTATTTGGTTTTCCTATGCGTTGAGTGGTTGGCATTCCCGATTCATGGTCGAGAAACACCAGGTTCAAAACTCGGTCCGCGGATAGCTAGCTTATTCTGACAGTTTCGAGATTTTATCCAGCCTCTCCACAGAAATGTTGGGAAGGTACCTCAAATGGTCCACGACCGCCACCTTCCACATCCGTTCCAATTCATCAATCGCAAGTCTGTCTACATATAATTCGACCAATGCAATGAGAAACGTTAAATAAATGAAGAATACTGTTAACTGCATCCCGCCTCTCATGTTTCATAAGACGCAGCCTCTTCTAAACTTCGATAACATTCGACAACACTGATAACGACATTCTGTAAATATTCCTATGCAAATAACATACAGAATGATACAAAAAAATAATCAACGATCTGTCTTTATATACATACAGTCGCCAGCTTCAAATATTCCGAAATGATGGACAGAACCTGATGCAAGTTTATAGTATAAACATATTTATAATAGTTTAGAGAAGAAGTACCTTCCATTATTTCAAACTTGAGTCTTCAGAGATGCACACGCGAGCAATTTGATTGTTAATTCCGTTCATCTTACCTGTGTCAACCTGTTTCAGGATAGGAAAACGAATAGACGGATTTCATGAGAAGCAATTTGCTTTGAAGTAGGCAAACGTTAAACATAGGCACATATATACCTGTTCGTGTGAAAATTTGTCGCTATCTGAGAGAAGAACACAGACTGGGGGTAGCTGGAAACAAAGTAGGCTACCAAAGGAAATATTTAAACTTTACAGAAGGATAACTAACAGGAGAGTAGAAAAAATTACGTCATGACGAATTTCATAGTTTGTACCGCTCACCAAATATTAGCCTATTTGGGTGACAAGCGGGCCACAGCCTGTAGCAAACACAACGAAGAAGAAAACCACATATATTTCATTAGGAGAACATGAAGAGAAAAGGCCACTTGGGATACCTAGACCCAAATGAAAGAATGATATTAAAATGGAACCCAAAGAAATATGGTCTTAATGTGTGGCATACACACGATATTTTGGAAAAGGCGTTTGATAAATTAAAACTTTGTTTTAAGTTGTAGCTGATACGACTTTAAATCTTTTAACCAGTTCTTTAGCACACAACCAGCAAACCTATTATCACTCGAAGCCTAATACATTATTCCAAAATTCATTCGGCACCAGTAAAATACTAAAAAGTAATTAATAAAATTACCAATTCGTAATTGTAATTGATTTACTATGAGAAGACAATTTTTGCTGGCCAACAAATTTCCTTCCTCATATGAAACACAGAGGTTCATAAGAATGACATATCGTCTTCATGTTAACACTCCATTTCTTTACGATCCATTTAACAATGTGTTTATTATGACGCTGAATAATAAAATTATAGCAACACATTGCTGTCATTAACTGTCCCTTGCGGTGTAAGCATAGAATATAATACACCGTGTCCCATAATTATCTTTACAACTTTAACACTTAATAACCAAATAATGAGATGAGATATCACAATGCGGTTGTTTGCATATGAAAGAGCAACTCTCAAAGTTTGTTTCTTGCTTTAATACACCTTTACGTGCGTATCATTAGTTACACGTAGCGCGTCAAGACGAAATTCGATTTCTTGCCATGTTCGCTCTAGCACCCCTGCAACAATTGTTGCGATGGCTGCAGTAATCCTTCGTCTCAGGTCTTCCAAATTGCGAACCTCTGTTCGATACACTATATCCCTATAGAAAAGTCCAGAGGGGTTATGTCGTGTGAATGAGGTGTTAAAGTTGTAAAGATAATTATGGAACACGGTGTACATTACCTGTATTTATATGCTCCATATGCTGTGACAAAGAAGTACGTTGTCACTTCTTACATAACGACTGAATTTCGTGATCCATGTAACCATCACTATTGTACACATTCGCATCGAGCCTTTCTGTGTACTAACACCATTACTTTATTACTATGATTGTCTAAGACGCCGTTTCTGGTTGCAATGAATGCGTAAATCAATTTTCAGTTTCGGAAACTGAATACAAGCTGTTGTCAAGATGCTCGGCAGATGGAGCGATACTGTTTGTAGTGAGCATGATGCACGTGACAATCAAACCAATCACGCTCCAGAGATCGCTGGGGCCTCATACAGTTAACCTCGCACACTACTTCAGGATTATGGGACAAGGAAGTGTTCATTGCAGTGGGAACGAGAGTCAACCCTTCATTTAAAAACGAATATATTACAAACTTGATGTGCACTGAGATCTCAAACACGAAACACTTGAAGTGGAAACAAAATCACATTGAAGCTCTCCCGTCCACGTCATCAGTAAGAAATATCTGGTCAACAATCTGAGAGCCACCTCATTATAACTGCACACAGTAGAGTCTTGCTTGGAAAACTTATTCTCTTGTCTAACAAAAAATATCCCACCTTCTATGACATCCGAGGATCCATTACTGTGTTCACAATTGTACTCTATCATGAGCCACTTTAATCCAGTTCCCATTTTCAGACTACATATCTTTAACGTCCATTATAATATTGGCTAATCTACGCCTACATATCCTTAGTGGTCTCTTCTCTTCAGGTTTCCCATTAAAATTTCGTATGATTTCTCCTTTGTCCCTTGCCTCACCCATTTTATCCTCCTTGATTTCATCACCTTACTAATATCTGGTTGAAGAGTACCAATTATGAAGATCCTCACTCCCCCCATTTGCTTATGTGGCAGCTACAGCATGAAATATTGACAGCGTCGATAAATAAAAACCTACCCTCTTCTTAGGTCTAGACAGGGGACAATGCAGTAAACTGTAGTGGTTTTATTTGAACATTGAGAGTTAAATGGAAATAGGCAATTCAACGTAGTTATGAAGTACGTTTTCTTCCTGTTCATTATTTTTTAATCAACAGATACACGAAACACATTACGACAGCCGCATCACTGGAAGACATATATGACCTGCAGTGCTTAAAATTTCCTGTTTTCGTCGATATTCTCATGGTGGCATGAGAACAAGAAAGGTCTAAACGACAATAGGACCAATCAGCATACAAAACTTAAGTTTTATTTGCTCGTAAATATTAATATTCTCTCCCCTTAAACGTCCTTTTGCGGGAAAACTTGACACACGTGGGGTGCATGCTTTATAATCATCCGATAGACAAATTAAATGGTTGTTCTCTGAATCTCTACTCCATGTCAACACAGACCACCATTTCAGCATCCACTACTACTACTACTATGGCGTAACAGCCCAAAATCGAGCCCTACTCCTCTTCAGCATCCACATTAATAGTCAATGTTACATTTCTGAAAGAGGGAATACTAAAAGTTATAGCTCTATTGATTCCGTTATGTAAAGCAATACAGCCTCTATTGATATTGACGTTATGAACCAATTCCTGGCTTAACAGATATTTCGCAGACTTTCAACACAAAATTTTATTAGTTCCTGAAATTAATGTGAAACGAGAAAGAATGTTAAAATTATTCTTTTGCACTCTACTTGAAACACAATTGGGATAATTCGAAAGTTGGTGGTAGGCTTGAACATATTTTTCTATATGAATTGTGTATTAAGGGCAAGAGGCCTAGGTAACATTTTTGTATAATCCAATGAACTTACTACGATTACATCGTTGTGAAAATACCCTAATATCCTAAAGCATTAAGCTGTTTCCATCTTCCTAATAATCCTTATTCATCCCGACATCAGTAATCTAGTCTCCACTAATTAGCTTCCAATACAAACTTGGCTTGTTAACTGTTGATACGCTTTTAACTTTGTGTGGTTATTTTTACTGAACTTTGATCCATTGCCATTTGATCTTCAGACCCAACATTTACAATCTAAATGCCCAATCACATACTTCAAACACAGCAAGCTATAAAACTGACGCATGTTAATTCTAACAGTAAAATCGACTTGGGAAAGGGGAGGGGTGGGTTATAATCCCCACCTTATAAAATTTTCAGGCACTATTATTTGTTTCTATTGGCTATACATTAACATCAGTGACAAAAAAATTAATACAAATTCTTACCTTTCATTCTCCATTATTTTAGTTTATAAAAGCTTCTACGCGGTAACAATGATGAGAGTGAAGACAAAATTTCCTTTGTAAAACACGAAAAGATCATATGCCTTTACGACCAAATGGCTACGTTAAACGAAGGTTCGACCCAAAGATTGTACAGACTATTTATAACACAAAGATGATTCTTTTTTCGCTGTCGTGCGGTCAATGAGTGCACATGCACCGGCACAGTCCCGAGCATAAATAGATCTATTTGGTTTAGATAATAGCTTGCGTGAAGGTAGCAAAGTTCCAAAATTCCGACAAGTGTCTAGCGTTACCTAGATTAACATACTTTACCGAAATATCAGTGGCATGCTAAATTTTAGTTACTTTTTCAATTACTTCTACTTGTCATTCCTTTCGATTTCTTGTGAAAACAGTGCCTATTACGAAGACCCTTCACTAGTAGACGAACAAGAAAACGGACTCGAAACATGACTTCCATTTGTGTGCGCGGGTACAGAACATTTGGAATCATTTCGTGGTGGGAAACGTGTCGCCAACTGGGGGATGAAAATTTAATTGAACTGCTCATTACGTCATCTACGACCATAATGAGCGCTTATAGCAAATGTTTATCGAAGTATACTATAAATTCTACCTACAAATACTCCTCTCAAATGGATAGCTGGGACTACGGCACATCGAGTCCTCAGGTTGCTAATGGGCGTGGCACCTTGCAGACAGAGGGCATCTGCGAATAAATTTGCGGACAGCCTCCGAGGGGTAGGAGTGTCTTTCACCCTCGGGATGGGGCTGAAATTTAACAACCGCTCACAACATACCAACAAATTATTAAATGTTTCTTCTCATTGAAATACGTTTGATGTCGCTACAGAAAAGTTCTTTTTGAACATATTCGTATTACACATCCGTGGCAATCATATGACAAATGCTACTTAAAAATCGATTGTTTGGTGCGTACAAATTGTTTCCAAATGTCTGAAATGTCAGGCAAACGAGACAATTCTGTCGTTGTTTTATACATAAAGCCAAATTAAAAGCAGACTTTTTAACAAGTTTGTTTTTGCTTTCCAATTCTACAAGTTTGCTCTCATTCAACGTCTAAGAACGTTGAATTCAGTTGCACAATATACGAATGTGAATACAATCTCAAGAATAAACAATGTTCTGGTTTCAAATGTGGCATGTCTACTTGAATGGCAAACCTGACAAAAGCGAGTAACTCTTGGCCAGTCATAAATGACTAAAACACTGATCACTATTAAAATCATAATTACACATATTCCACTTCAAAATATAGTACACAATCTAAAAATTCTTTACTGCATACACATTTCTATACAAACCTGCTGAATTATTTCATCAACGTGTTTATTCTTTCAAAGAACGTCTTTAAAGTGGATGTGAAACCATCGGCAGGAAGTTTTCAACACAGAGTATTAATCATTAAAAATAGCTAATTCAAAATTAGTCGTTGCACATTATGAATATTTTAAAAGTCTCATTATAAACACTGAACCATCCACAAAGATGATATTTTAAACAAAATGTATGAGGGGCGACCACTTCCCTCGAACTCTCCCCCTTCCGATCACATCCATTCTTCTTATGTCTTTGGGGTCTCACCACTCGCCTCGTTCAATCTCTACTTCATTCCTCTAGACTTCCCTACCCAATACAATCCCCCTGATTCCCAGCATTGTCACTTCAGCCCTTTAAATGGAGACAGTATGCTTCTCTGAAATCTGCCCAAACAAATACGATCTTGCTGTGCAGCACACGGCAATAAAACAAACTGAGCATGCTATTTAGATGCTCTGGAATAGTGGTATACTTTTCTAGCTTCAGGCATCCTCAGGAAGGAAGTAATTAACTTAAAATTTAAAAACTGCAAGACACAATTTACACAGTTTTGGAATATAAATTATTCTTCTTTTTCCGGTTTAACAATGTCTGTACATTTTGTGGTACCCTTAACGGGTCCCCAACTTTTCAGTTGGCTTGATCTATAGACATTCGGTAGGACTCCTTGGACAAGGGATTGAACCGTTGCAAGGCCTCTACCTTTACACAGGACAGCACGACACAGAAAGACGCGGACAAACATCCGAACCCATGGTCCCAGCGACCAAACAGGCACAAGACCCACGCCTTAGATCGTGCGGCCACTGCAGACCCCGGATTGTAAATTAAAATATGTACATATGTGATACACACACAAATATATGCATAATACACTTTCCTTCATTTCAAAAGTATTACATTACACATGTTTTAAAATACAGAGAATCTCACAACAGTGGAATGTACAAAAGTGTAAATTATATACACAACGTACAAGAACACTCTAGACCGCGTCTCACAAACAAGAGACAATGTACACGTATGTTAAATCTACAACGGTGTTACAATCAGTATTACATTAAATTATACAAAAATAATGTACATTTCTGTAGTGAAACAGGACATACATACATCAGTGACCAGATTAGACTTATGCCACAGTACACGGAAATACTTCTGTTAAATCTGTGCACTATTCCGCAGACAGAACCATCAACATATGGGATACCTGAATTCCTAGTTTTATGGTCTCACTGTATCAGATAGGGGCTATCGAGGGCCCCTGATCCAGCAGCGACACCACCTTCATCAGCATCACTCAGTTTCGTGCGCAACATATAGCCCACTTGCTGATTTGCAATCACGGTATCTGAATTCCTGAAAGCATCCATGTAACATAAAAGCAGTTTAGACAAGCATTTACCAAAATTCTTGGACTTTAAAAATTTCCTGCGGCAGTTTTAATAGACACTTCGCGTATTCATCACTCACCCTATGATGACTCCAAATATGCCCAATTCTGACACCAAGTTGACCATCTGAGGGACCTTAGGTCCACCAGGACGAATTATGTACCCCTTCTGTACTGGAGGTACGATGCGTTCCATAAGTATCCAAGCCGTTCGTTCAGGAGAATCAGTCATAGACTGCAGTACTTCACGAATCTTTTCTCCATACACATTATTTCCACCGCCTTCTCTCTGTGGTTTTAGTACATAACCATCAGGCATCATTATTGCCATGTTAGCTGCACGATTCCCATGCTCATCCTAACAGATAAACAAATACATAATTCTAAACTATTATCTACTGTCTTCTTTATCTGCTTCTGCTCATAAATCAGAATATCAATGGGTATCACAAATCCTATCAAGCTCAAAGATTTACTAATTACAGTCTTTACGCAGTATTTCTTTTATGCTATATTCCGTTAAATATACACCATACTAAAAAGAATTTTAAAAAAATTAAAATCTTACACCCACAGAAAGAGCCACGTAGGATTTGACGTTTTCATAGCGGTGAGTCTAAAAATGTTGAAGCACGGTGCTACAACACATAAGATAACCAGCTTAGAACGAGCTACGTTTCTCTCATGGAATCATATCCTACAGATTTAAATGCGAGAGTTGTGGGCTGCAGGCCACATCGCCCCCAAATCATAAGACCTTAATACAATAATACTAAAAATAAATTATACTCACCAGATCAAGTGAGTAAAGACCAGTAAATATCTCCTGTAGTGCTTCGACTTTGGCAGGGTCAAGAAGGAACTTTTTCAAAATACCTGGTGTGGCAAGGGCTTGCTGTACTTTTTTGGTGCCTGCCAAGTGATAATGAATAGAAGGGCATTTGATGGCCAATGAGCGTTCTATCATCAGACGAGCTGCCCATTCATTGTCACTAGGATACTGCGCAGGTTCGTAGCCAGAACGAAAGTAAACCACTGCCACAGACAGACCATCACTATAACAAGAAAAATCCTGCTTCAAAGTTCTAAAGTTGGTAACAAAAATTACTTTAAAAATCTGTAACTTTTTATCTTAATAAAAAGTGCTGCATGTGTTTAACATTAAATGGACGACGTACATGATAAGCTCCATGTTCTTCCCCAGCTTGGCTGTGTCTGCAATTTGTGTAAGGGTTCGCCTGACAACGATTACTGCAGGATTCTGCCGTCTGATCTCAAATTCATGGAACCGCTGGTCACAAATATTGTATGTTATATTCTCCACTACAAACAAAATCACTGCACTGAAATATAACAAAATCACTGCTAAGTTTTAAATGTCATATCTTCACTTTGGCACTTACACAAACTGAAATTCATTATACATACTTAGGATCACCAAACAGCTTCCATGCTTCAAGCATACCTCCACATAAACCTTCCAAAGCCGTGTTAACCGGAACCTGAAATTAAATATGAATGCATTTATAAAACACATCTTACCGAAACTAAGGCGTTGCGAGATACGGACAGAGACAGTTTTGTTTAAATATGTACTATTACTGATTGATTGAAATTTCATACTTCAAGTTGCAACAAAGTAATCAAACTTATTTTTTTGCCAGCAGGTGGCAGTGCATATTAGAACACATTACAACAGCAATAAGTACTGAACCAACCAACAACAACACTTTAACTGCATCTCAGCTGCAACTTTTTTGTTTAAAACTGTGTTCTGTCCCCTTAACAAAAAACAGGCACTAAAATTAAAAGCTGCACAACAAAAAATATTTCATAACTAAAAACTGTACAACAAAAATTATTCTATAACCGAGATACTAATAACTATGTTCCTAACATATCTCTATCAATAAAAATTAAGTACATTTAAACAATGTAAATATCTTCCACACGTGTGCTCAGAACATCTTTTCAACAATAAAACGATCAGTCACGCATCCTTCATTTTTTATAAAACCACATACTAATAGTTACAGATCCTTCACTTACATAGTACTTACATTTTTTACCTTATCACCATGTCCCAGTTCCTGAAGTATGTATCTGAAAAATTTGAATACCAATAGAATACACTTATTTTCCAAAAGCATGCTTTGCAGTTTTGCATGTCTCACTGATACAGATATTCTTTTATTCCAGATGAAATAAACCGACATAAAGCCAACAGTGTACAGAAACCACACAGCATCATAAAATCTGTTACCGACAAACTAAATAAACAGCACAAGGAAACAAAATAGTTTTCCTTGCATTTAATTAAATATACATTCCAAATAAAACTTGCAGACCTTATATTTTTTTCATGTATCAATATGACTTCAGAATAATGGGCCATTAATCAGAAAATCGACGTTGGATTTGAATTTCACATGGGTAAAAACAGTCAACTAAACATTCTACCTTCAAATTCAGAAGTTCTCATGGCAGTGAATTTGTTGATTATTTGGCTGGATTAGTATATTTTGCATTAAGAAAATGGGCTTCTCACACAGCACTTCTGGAAAAGCAATTTTTTTTACAAAAGAGTGACAAAACATCAGCAAGTATTTTGCTCAAGGAATTCCAAGATATGGTGAAATAAGAGTTTGAGCAATCCTGAGAAG
This sequence comes from Zootermopsis nevadensis, assembly GCF_000696155.1. The sequence continues at coordinate 1,647,213 of NW_019060346.1, read as the reverse complement.
AGAAAACTATATGGATGATTACTGTTCTACTCACTTTGTATTAATTACATGTTACTGTTCTACCCACTTTGTATTAATTACATGATTACTGTTCTACCCACTTTGTATTAATTACATGATTACTGTTCTACCCACTTTGTATTAATTACTATCTACCAATTTTATGTATTCATTCAATAATTTTAAGAAAACATTTAGATTCATGAAAACAAAAACTGCACTTGTAAATACATAGAATATGACACAAGTGACATCTCTCATTCTTACTCACTGAAAAGTTTCCATTTACAGCAAGGCAAGTATACTGAAGCACAGAAACAATAAAAATATTGCCAAGTTCTACTACAATCTGTGAAGAACACCTACACAAACACACAGCATGGGCACATTTCAACTGAGACCAATGTTGTTCTGCAAACAGGCCATCCAAGAAAATATATATAAGTATGCAACATGTATGAGACATGTGAACAGGAAAAATGTTACTGTCATTTACCTATGCAGACTTGGAATGTGTGTAGATATTCCACCAAAGCCAGATGCAATGGTGTTTATTTCAACTTGTTTGATGTTATTATTGGTAGCACTGTGGGCCAGGTAGTCTGACCGGAACAGCCCAAGGCTAAATGTCTGCTGTAATAAATAAAGTAAGCTCATAAACAAAAATTATTGTAAACACAATGAAGGTTTCAACTGGAAAGAGGCAACACATGGTTAATTCTCTGTTTTTATTTCTGTAACCAAAACTTTTGTCTTGCAATTCAAAAAAATGTAAAAACCATATGTAGATCATAATCTAAGCAAGAAACTATAAATATTCTTACTGATGTAATATAAAAAGAGAGAAATTTCTAGCAGTTAACCACATCAATTTGCAAAAGCTGTTACCCAGGTAGAAGGTACCACATAAGAGCCAACAGTTGGTCTCACTTAGCAAGAATCTTATACAATAAGTACAACAATTTGTATATTATTCACAGTGGCAATAACACTTTAGAGTCTAACTTTTCTACAAATCTAAACTAACTACAAAGTCAGATATGTAAACTTAAGTTTTTCTCAGGCCCTCCAAATAAGATCCATGATAACATCTTAAATTTTAAAAAAATGGTTGTTTCCCTACCATATCCTGTAATAGCCGAACACACATCAATCAATGATATATAAACATTGAAACCCTGCTACAGTGCTTTTCTGGGAGCAAAGTATGTCAAACACTGTAAATGGGGCATCATAATATGTCACAGGAATTGAACATGCCAGAAATACCAAATATTCTTACTCATCAGAAACACAATGTTGCTGAACACCCAACTACACATACTCCATGGGGTAGAGTCCTTCTTGAGAACCTGACAGCTACTCAGCTGATCCATAAATTACCTGTTTTTTTTTATGAATCCAATGTTCAATATCATATTCACAAGATCACACACTATTTCCTTGGGATCCATCTTAGTATTATCCTCCCATTTATGCCTAGACTCTGAAGTGATCTCCCTTCAAAGTTTTCAAACCACAATCTTGTATACTTTTCTCATCTCTCTTATGTGCGACATGTCTTGACCATCTCATCCTTGATGACGTACCCTTTTTATACATACACACAAACACAGTGAGTTATTTTTATTCCCTTTTGGTCATAATTCCAGGTTTTCCAACCAAAATCCTATACGCATTTCTCCCATTCATTCTACATGTCCCAGCCATTTTGTCATCCCTAATTTTATCATCCTACCAATACTTGATGAAGAGAACAAATTATGAAGGAAATATGTATGTGACAGCTGCAGATGCAAGTCTGAGTTATTTTACATATAAACAGCAGTATTATTTAATAATTTTCTTACCTGAGTTATTCCTTCTTTATGCACTGTTTCATATATCTGGAACAAACTTCCTGTAAACTTGTCAACTTCTATTGTGCTGTCACGGAAAAGAGATGTTTACATGCATGTCAATTCTAACACCAATAAGTTATTAACATAAAATACTCATACAAATTGAGATGAATCTGTATTTAAAAAACTCATCCTGGGACAAATTATACTGTCTTTGCAAATATTTTGCCATGCCAAGTAAAATCTGTAATGTAACCCTTTGCCATGCTAACATAGTAGAAAACAAAATTTAAGATACCCTTCCATGTGTTCTATACTAAAGTGGACTGTGTTTTAAAACCACAACAATCTGGTCCCTCAAGCAGACAAAACCTAAATATTTTACCATAGTATTTGTAAGATACAAATGTAATCTCAAACCAACATTCAAGCAATTTTAATCACAGGAAGTTGTCAATGGAGAGAAAACTACCATCACTTTGAAATAATTTTTCTGTGGTTTACTGTCCAGTTGTGATGTATAAATAGGCCTTACATACATTTTAACACTACAGATGTTTAGAATGAACATTTTACAACAGCAACAAAATTTAAATCTCTTGCCTAAAGGTTTTTACGAACCACGTAAGTACGTCCGAAGAGTGGGCTCTGTGAGTAAGGAGCACAAATACTACTTAACAAATAACTATGAAAAACTTTCTTCCATGATACATCTAAGATTTTATAGAATCTATCTAAACCAGCTTACATATAAAAACTAATTTTAATAAAATGATCAAGTTGGACAGAAATGAGTTACAGTCTATTTTAACATCCCATTTTTTGAGAACCACAGTGCTTGGATAGAAACAAGGTAAAAAAATACACAGAGGATAAGTAAATTCAACTGTATGGTTAAAAGAAATGAGGCCAACTGTTTCCGTATGTAAAATAAAGAACTACTAGTATCTAAATACTAAATGGTTCTCCTGGTACAGAGTTCATATTATAAGCAAAATTACAAACAGTAACAATCGATGGAAACTAAGCACCAACCAAAAGTCTATTTTTTATTTTAGTTATACTTTTATTCAGAGTAAAACTATCACAAAATGAATAACCCCAAGAAACACAGAATGCCAATTTATTGTAATAATCACAAAGCTTGTATCTTTACCTTTTCAAACTTGAGGACAGAAACTCATAATCATGTGCAACTTTATGAACTAGCTCATTGAGGATAATCTGGATTTCCACGGCCTTCTTGAACTCCTTCTGAGGGAAGGTTGATGGCAGCAGAACAAATGGAGCAAACTGCAGGGAGTCCTTACTGAAGTTCAGCTTTGATCTCATACAAGCACCTGTATAATTAGTAAAAGTTAAAGCAGCACAGTGGCGTACCTAAAATATCTGACTTAAAGCCAGAAACAGTGAGATGCCAACAGACCAATATGGAATATGGATTTCCTGTAGGTCACATTGTTGTGGCAACTGTTCAGATGCATACTACCAGTGCTCTACTTCTGAATGAAAATATATCAGAACTAGTATTTTCAGATTAAAAGAAAAGGTTGAAGAAATTAACCTACAACACAAAAGCTTAAAAGTAGCTGTATCAGTCCCAAGCAATAGATTTCTGAAGGGTCATTTATCAGGCTAAAGTGCTCGAAGGTAAAATCTGAGTCACAACAATATAATGCTTAGAGTACTTTTATAAAGCCTGCAGAGGCAGAATGGGGAATATATATATTCCATGAAATAGAATGTAATTTAAATTATTACTCTATATACCAGTAGATGGTTTCCTACAAACAGTAATCCAATAACAAGAAAATGATAACTATTAACGTACAAGTACAAGTCTTCTTACCATGCATGAGTGCCCAGTCCTTAGCTTTCTCAACAATATCTGCCAAGACTCCATCTTCCAATGGCAGCTTAATGCATGGCTCAAGTTGATTATCAGTCATGTTTTCACTGTGCCAAGACCTAAAACAAAATACAACACAGCCATTGTATTATATGTGAAATCTCTGCAATGATAATATTTTACTAACAGTTATTATAAATACATATATTTATTTTTCCAGTCTATACACAAAACTTGTTTTAAAATAATAATGTTGTTAAAATTATTTATAACATTTACAATATAAATTGCATTATGTTATATTTTATGGCGCTTTTCTGTGTCGTATAATATTACATTTATCACAGCGCACAGTGAAGACTGAAAATTAAAAATCTATAAACGCAATGCACAAATGTACAATAGTTTTTAAAAATATATGAATTGATAAGCCTGATGATGATGTGGTAAACATCGAAACATGTCGTCGAAATCAAAAGCGCTGTGATAGATGTAATATTATACGACACAGAAAAGCGCCATAAAATATAACATAATGCAATTTATATTGTAAATGTTATAAATAATTTTAACAACATTATTTTAAAACAAGTTTTGTGTATAGACTGGAAAAATAAATATATGTATTGATATAACACAAACATGACGCAATTAAGATACAAATATTATAAAGAATTGTTCAGACAAATGTCTGCAGCAGGGGACAGATATGTTGCAATTCATAGGCATGTCAAAGCACAGCACTGAATGAATCAACAGTCATGGTTTCCATTTGAGATGCTCATATTTTCATGTTGAAGTAAAATGTAATAATCAAAAATAAAAATTTGCTCAACATTTTTGTAGTCCTTCAACCTTAACACTGAAAACAGATATCTGTAATGTAACCACATAATTATATTTTTGTGCAGTAAAAATATGGACCTTACGAGTCGATATAACCTCTACTTTACTTGAAATTCAAACTAAAGTTTGTAAATATTTATATCGTACAAAAAATTGGTATATGACACAAAACCTAATTCTTTAGCAGTAATACATTTTGTAATACATGTTCTTTTAAAAACTGATTATAAAATAAAACAGAATGAAAATAATTTATAGTCTTGCAGTGTGAACAGCACTGCAAAATACCAAACTATTCAGTAAAGTACACAACATTTTAAGTTTTCATGGCAAATTAATGCAATGAGGTCATCTCAAGAAAGCATCCATGTCAATATGAAATGAGTTTCCAATGCTTTGGGCAGCTGCAGAAATGCTGAAAACACATCAAATAGTTATACAGTTGACTGCCCAAGAAACATCACAAAATATATATCACATATTTTTAGTATTCTGAAAAGAT
>NW_019060346.1:1620182-1634567 GCF_000696155.1 Zootermopsis nevadensis | reverse complement strand
TATCACCCCTGCACCGCTGACCCTCATTCCAAAAGAATGTGCTGGTTGGGCGACATAACAGGTTATCGCTACTGTGTATTCCAAAAACATTGTGCATCTTTCAGTATTAATTTATCTCAAAACCCAGCATTTTAATTTCTCAGAAACGATCATTGCGGGAAAATTGTGTGCTGGGACTAAGATTTTTTAAGGATCGATGCGATAAAACGATAGTTCGAGGAACGATAGAAGCGGGAAAATGTAACATTATTTTATATGGGATGTATTCGGGACCGAACAAAACGGACGATGCATCCGGGAAAACGATAGTTCCGGGAACGATGGATAGAGGTTTCACTGTATCTGCACAAATCAGTGATTTTGAGAAAATTGCTAACAGAACAGTACCTATTAAGTGTGCGCCTTTGAAAGCAATGTCCAACCTCCTGCTATTGCCCTGCCATCTACCTGATGTCTGCTCGATTTACATACACCTAGACAGAAGACAGACATCATGCGTAAATGAAACGCACATTTTTAATGTAATCCCCCAGAACACATTTGCCTGTTCCTCCTATTATCCTAGTGTTAAGATGTTAAACTAGAATACTCAAAGGTAATCTGTCTTCTCCAAATAGATGTTTATGAATCAAAGTGCCTACGCTTTACATTTTCCAAATTGTATATCATTGAATTCTCACTTGATTCTTCTTCAACAAATTTCTTTACCATTTCTTTGGACATGAAGCACAGTCACACTGATATTAATTTTAATATTCTCATAAGTAATACTCAGTGTCTGAGATGGTCATTCATATATTCAAATGTCATTAGCAACTGTTATCTGTTAAAATAAAATTAGATTATACAGAAAGTACATTAAAAATATTACAGTTTAATGCACAATTATGAATACAGAGCAAGTATTAATCCACAACTTGTGCTGATTTACAAATTATTGAATTTAATGCAATATTATGAATATAGTGCATGTGTTAAAGATCTACAATAGATATATCAATGGGTACATCACATTCTTACCATTTTGTAGAACAAAGAAAGCACACATGAGTCACAGAAAAGCAAAAGAAGACTAATCTTCTAATTATCAATGTACCCATATGCTCACACATGGACATAGGTATCTCCATCTCCAGGTACATATTTCCAAATGGAGAAGCCTGTAAACATGTCTCATCCTTTCAATGGAGCGAGCCTGGCCACAACAAAAAATTACATGCAACGCAGGGTCATTACATGCAAATACATTTGGCACTAAAAGCAAAAATAATTTTTTGTGTATAAGGACAGCATAAGAAATTCTGTCCATAAATGGTTAAACACTGATTTCTGTAACGCTGATTTTCAATAACTGTAAAAGAGATAGTTTAATCACAACCTAAAAATAAATCAGTGGTAAGAAATATGCCAACAAATGTAAATAGCGTTACCAACCTCCACAACATCTTCGGTCAAATCATTAACAAATGTTACTTCAGCACTTCTTCCTCTGGCTGCTTCAGCAGCTTCTTTAGCAGCAGTAATTGCTCGTCTACAAGTATTCACAGTTTTTTGTTTCCTCTTTGTCCTCAGTCTCCTTTTAAGAGGTTCCTCTTCACCCTACATAAATTTTAGATCAATGTGAAAAGACTGTGATGTGATGGATAGTTTGGTTGTGGTATACCACCAATTGGAATGTTTAAATGCTGCAAGAGCGTACACAGGCACCCAACTGGAATGGTTAAGTAACAAGATCACATGGAAAAACATTGTCGACACATATTACTGTTTCTAAGTGGTAACATAATTTTACTTTAAAACACACATGGTATAGTCTGCCATAAAATAATACACAATAATTAAAGCTCATGTTCAATAAATGAAACATACGTAAAATATGATTAGCAGTATGACAAGTTAGTTAGACACATAAGGTTTCATTAATTTATACACATGCACAGACTGTATATCATGTGTGTGTGTGTGTTGCAACAAATTATGAGAGTATGGTACCTAATGAAACACGTATCTCATGTGTAAGCCTGCACAAATTTCCAATGAATTTAGGAGCCACCTCCAAATACTAGAAGCCAGTGTCAAAAATTAAAACAATATTCACATAAATTTATTCACCAACACTCAAGCTGCCACTAATATGATGGAATCAGAATTGCATGGTGTGAATGTGGAAATGTTACGTCACAATATGCAAAGATACAAAACCATCAGAATATGTAAAAAAGTCTAGGCACCATGGTGACCTGATGCTTGGGATTTGTGCAGGCATGATCATATGCAGAGTGTACAATGTGCAATGGTTTTTAATCAAATATGCTAAACAACAACACAATATTAAGTGATATAATAAGTGTAAACTCCTTTTACACATGACCATGGTTAGTACTGATTAAAAATAAAGTAAAATAGAGATAAATTCTAAATACCCATGACTATTAAATTGTGTTACATTAAGTCAATGACTTCAGTTACTTATAAAGAAATCGGTAAATAAATTATTCCCACAATTTTCATCCAAAAAAATTACGAATCTTTTCTTCAAAAATAAAAACATTTAATGGAAGCTTGAATGGTATCAAATGACTATCTTGGGGAGGGTAATGTTCTGATTTTTGTATAACTATATATAAATATCTTACATCATTTTCAGTATCTGAATGTTGTCTACTGATGTACTGCCTCAGAATAACATCCGAATTCTGGCACTGTTTCTTAAATATGTACCAACTGTCTATGTGAAGGGCACATTGGTGACAAATCAAATCTGGTAAACCATCACCAACTACTACCTGAAACAAAACTCCATGTCAAAAGAAAGTATGATAACTAACCTAACAGCTTAATATTCTAACTACACTGTAATACATTTTAAAAGACTGCATTATTTGGATAAGCATGCGATGAAAAAATGAATACGAGGTAATCTAACCTTAACCGAAGCGCACGTCATTATTTTCACTGGTAAAGGCGGAGCCTGAACATCAGTTTTATTATCAAAAATTGGTAACATTTCTCCTTCGTGAGTTAGGCAAAGTCGACATATTTCTGAGAGATTTAAATTTATGTTGCACGCGTCACCCATGTTTAATTTCGTCCTAATAAATAACAAACAGTAGCATTACATATTACATTTACTCCCATTTTCTATCTACTCAGCATTACCAACGGATTACTAAACTGAAACTAAAAATCTCTCTCAAAAATTTGTTTTTGCAAAAGGGGTAAATGTATAATGAAGACAAAAATAAAATCTGGACACGCACTGGAAACTAAGTCGGCATTTAACTAATAATATATAAATATAATTCAGGAACGCATCTGGCAGCATACAACAATGCACCGCAAGCAAACAATTGGCATATCTCACAGTTTGCATACGATTTGCCAATTTAAAACATTGAATATTTTAGTGACAAAAATATTAGAAAGCTCTAAATGCACAATGCTTACATACTTAACAATCTTTATTGCCCGAAACTTATCATTGACCTGATTATTCAATATGTATCATTGAATATCACAGGAAACATTATCCCTAATCTCAACAGCAAACCCGGAACTCAAACTTCAGCAGTTTTCGGGTTCGTGATCTGTTCCTGTAATGCCCTGCCAAAACAATTTTGGTTTAAGCGCCATTCTTCTGTCATACCTAGCGTCCAAGCTACAACAGTACTTTCACCAGGATTCGAACCCACAATACATTTTCTATGTTCTGGTCAATGATCATGTAATCTGAGAAATAACTGGTCTTGACGTCTGTTTTCTATTGTGCTTTTAAATTCAAAATAATATTCCATGAAAAATGTGACTGGATTTGGTTGCATGATGCAAGTATTTAATAATTGCAATACTGCAATTGTAAATGGAACCAGGAGTGGTTTTGAAGAAACTAGGTGGAAAGTGGAATCAGTGACATATTTATATAAAAGAAATATAATGGGTCACAGTATTTATATGAAGATGGGAAGATCAATTTGAAGCCAGAACAGGCATTAGTGCTTAATCCCTGATGATGATGATGAGTATATGAGTATGGGGTGGAGGTGAGGAAATTAAAATAAAATTACTTTAACATTATTCTCTCAATTTTATTAACAGTTTATTTTTCTCGAAAAGGTGCTGGAACACATTACCATTTTATACCACTATAAATAAAGCACAGCTGCAGTAAATGCTTAATAAGATACATAAATAAAAGAAGCTTGTCCTAAATGAATGACAAGCCACAGTTGTAATAATATTGATTGGGCACAAAAAAATTATTATTGCTTCCTTTGTAAGTAATTTTCACTATAATTCAGCATGTTTTATAAGATTAAGTGGTCTGGTACACAGCTCTAGGTTAAGAGAAATGTGCATGAGACCACTATCATTGTTACAACAGCTTTACACTTTACAGAACTTAATTATTAACAGCTCACAAAATACTCTTATTTAAACAGGCTGACAGTTCTGATTCAAACAGAGGTTGAGGATTAAAAAAGCTGTAAGTTCTTATATTTGTATAGTTTTAAAATTATATTTGCATGTAGTTCTGTAAAAATCATATTGTATTCCTTCTTAACACTAGAATTGACAATGCTGTATACTATCTGACTTTTGTACTACATAATTTTTCAGAGTTTCCAGAAAACTGTATTACATATCTTATATTTTGTGGGTGATTGACTCCCCTTGTCACCCTTAGGCTACACCATGTGTTTGACTTTACTGTACCTAAACAAATATCAGGATGCCTTCCAAAATGCACCAGAACTACCCTTGTTTGAGTACAGTAATGTTTATATGCAATGTCAGGTTTATGTAAAAGTTAGTTGGTTGTTGCTGTAGAGTGTATCCATACAACAACATATTAAAAATGCAATGAATTTGGTTAGGTTACTACCCGTTACAGGGACTTAAAATTAATATTGTATCATTTATCTAATACACCATTAACATGTTTATCCAATATATTTCTGAGCAACAATAAAGCCAGTTAACTTAGAATAGTGAATATAGTTTATATCATTCAATAGACATGAGGCTACCCCACATGTATCGGCATCCGTTTGATTTATGAGCTAAAGCATAATAAAATTAAAACAATGTAACAATTTTAACAAGAAAACCTATTTTATTTACTTTCTTTTATAAAAGTTTCCTGATATGTACACTGTTCCATCACCTGATAATGAGGTTATGGAAAAAGATGAATCTTACATACTAAGAAGTGTGGATATATTATTATAAATCATATTCTAAATTCTGATGCATGCTTCACAGAAAAATTTCCCTTTTTGAGGGATTTCTAATGAATACATCTCTAGAAATCTTGGTAACTTTATACCACCAGCAACAAATGTGAATATATTTTATTAAAACTATAACAGTATTTTATATATATATGCTCTAGATACACAAACAATAATTATCTTTAATAACAACATATCCTCAGCATTCAAGTAAAACAATTATATTACTTATATTCTAGTGATATGGAGTGTATGTTGATTTCACAGTATAAAAATGTGACTTTTGTCACAAGGTAGACAGAATGTAACATTTATTAAAAAACCTGTGGATAATTTCACTTATGCCTACTTGTAGAAACTTATATTTATGTTTCCTAAATAGTTCTGGAGAATAAATTGATAAAATGTCTTGTCTTTATTAGTCAGAAGCATTACATGAAATAAAAATGAAAAGACTTCTGAAAATGTAACTGGCAAGGATCAGTTTGAGCTATTATATTCTGTGGGCAGGGTAATAAGAATCTACAGAAGGTATTACATTAATATTAAAACAATTTTAAATCTTTCAGTAAAATGAGTGAACTATGAACCACTTTACCATCACATAGAAGAAACACAAGCACATCATGGCTGAATGTAAGAAATCATTCATTTTTAAAAAAGTTTTTGACCACTTGGACAAAGTGATGCATTTTCAGGTAGAGCTCCAAAATTGTACATGCTGCTAGAGACTCCTGTCTCACATTATCACTGATGGAGTAGGTTCAATCCACCACAAACAGGTATTAAAGTGGCATGTGATTTATCCAGTTGGCTCTGTGAGCAGGTAAGGTTCTTTATTTGCAATATGTGGCCCTTTTATTATCAGTACCTTCATTAGACATTACATATTGCCCATTGTATAGCCTCTCATACTCCTACCATGCTTCCCCTTATGTGAAAATCTGCAGCCAAGATAAAAGAATCGGACAATAAATTCACAAAACCGACAGAATGCTGGAAAGATCAGCTTTTATCCTTTCCCAATACAGAAATATGAGTTTTAATCTGCAGAATTATACACAAGAACTGTGCAATGGCAGTAGCAAAAAATGTCTTATGTTTAAATATAAAATTCTACACCTAACATAGTAATTTCAAGTGTAACATTCAACCAGTTTATACAGATGCTTGCAGGTAAAATATAGCTTAACTTCTACCATCCTTGGAAATCTCACAGTATTTCTGTTTAGAATCACTACCATGATTCATGAGATCCTGTAAAATTTATAATATTCACACTGGTTTCTGACTAGTACCCTTCACTGGATTTAATCAGTCAACCTGAAGTTGGCGGAAGCTACCAGCTATGCCAGCTAGTTCACCTTCTATGTCAGCGACATATTTTCCTTTTGGATTCAGTTCAATTTCCATTTTATCCAGTGCCTTTATTGCTTCATGTTTCTCTTGAAGGCGCTTCTTGAACTGAGCTGTAAAAATTAAAATAAATGTCAGAGTTACTAAATTGTTATTGCAAGGTCCTTCATGTTCAATATAGTTACTTAATTTATAGAAGATATTATTGGTGCTGAGAGATGTTATAAGAGAGACAAATTGTGATTGTTAGTCAGACTTTGTGTAGTCTCATGTACTAATACTGAGGCTGACACATAGGTACAATGAAAGGCCAAAGAGCCACCATATGAGTCTTAGTTATTCACTTCTTCCAAATACTCTTTCCATTTTGAATGTTTAAATAAGCTTACAAGGTCATATCTTTTGCATTTAAGGTCACACACAATGGGTTATATTGAAAATACCAAAAAAAAGTATTTAACTTAGAACCATGTAGTTATTAATTGACTTAATGACAAATTCCCTGAGAAAACAGAGACTTACCTATCATGTCTGCAAGAGGGACTTCTCCTCCATACTCTTTAGGAAGGATTTTTGGGTTCACTGCATCCTTCAGGTCATCAATGCTTGCATGCAGCTGTAATATGAGAGTTGGTATAATTATTTATAAATGAGCACAGCTATCTTCATACTCACCATGGTGATAACCTCAAATCCTATTTGTAAATGTTTTGCCAATTTTTAAATATATGAATGATTTAAATTGAGGCTGTCATCTTATCTAGTATAATGTTCATATATAGGTCTAATGAAATAAAACATGATGGCATATTACAATAAACAATGAACAATGATGCGAATTTAAATTTCAATAAAGTACATTTTGTTAAAAATATATGCAATCTTCTCAAAGAATTTCTTTGTCATTCTTTCATATTATCTACAATTTACATTTCCAAGGCTATTATATTTATAGTAACTTACAGTTCAAAAGTTTGTTTATAGCTACCAACAATGCAATGATTACTAAGACTGTAGTACATTTCAGGTAGCCACACACATATGTGCAAGAACAACAATGATTTGTAAGATAAAATTTGAATTCTTTGGCAGCACCTATGGACAATGGGAATATTTTGCATATTAATTAGTTGTTTGAACAAACATTCTTCTTCAGCTTTCATCGATTAGGCCCTGTGACCTGTTCAAATTTACAAATAACTTCTGGAATTATGAATGCTTTTAGATGTTTTGCAGAAATCGTTGAATAGGAATCAGTCCACCAAAAGGCCTCTACCTACACAGCACAACCCAGCACAGTACAAGACAGATAAACATGGACAAACATCTTTGCCTTGAGTGGAATTCAAACACGCAATCCTACTGTTCAAGTGGTCCAAAGAAATGCAGACCTCAGATGAAATTGCCACCATTACTGTTTCATCCTTTATTATTGATTATGGGACTAAAATGCAATTAGGTTATTTTCTAGGAAGCAATATTCTTTTTCAGTATGATGCTAAGTATCTAATTACAATCAAATAATTATCTATATAACATCTGACGTTCATACAATCAAATGGATTAAATGTCATTCTCTTCTCACTCACCATGATACGATTCTTGAGTTTTGTATTTAGAAGTGCAATAAAAAATTCAAAAACTTTATTGGCATAATGTGGAACATTGAAGAAGTGTGTTGCTTTGTGGCGCATTGGTGTAGAATTCTGTAAGCAAAATCAGAGTTATTGTTGTTTTCATACAATACAAAAGTACAGTTTACTATTATAACATACAGTGCATCTCCTAGTATATTACCCAAATAAGAATGGTGTGAATACTTTCTCTTTAGTCACATGAATGTCCAGTGAAAAATAAGTTTCACATTATTAAAATTATGATATCTATTTTCAAATTCTTGAAATAGCAATATTTAGCATTAGCAATCAGAAGATCCTTGTTTTAATGGTTATGATTGATGCTATGTAGTATGATTTATTGACAGCAATATTAAATAAAATGCTAAAAAATAGATGTGAGTATATATATATCTATTGCAATATAATTTCCTTTTATAGTTTATGAATATGTTGCTACGTAAACTGAACTAAACTTCTTGCAGTAGAAACCAAAGACTGGATTTCTGCCATATTTCATATTTCCCAAAATTACTGTTTTTAACAGCTACAAAATGATACAGAGTAAGACTTAATATAACAGCTAGCTTCTAGGCATGATGGTGACCACTCAACCCCACCTAGTGCCAAGGTAAAGAATGAATAGTAGCTATACCTCCACGCCCCCCAAATGACCTACATGGCATGTAGCGGGACTTCTTTACTTTTGCCCTGTAATACATTTTATAAAGTTTGAATTTATGAACTTATTTACCTGTATACACTGCAAGATCTTGCGTATATCATTCAGAGACCACAAACTTATGTGCCCCATGGTAAGTCCAGACTCATCGTTGCAATAGGAATATCCTCGGACTTGGTTCTCTTCATCATCCATGAGACACTCGACTACCAAGCTGTGGCATCTTGCCATGTGCACTGATGTGTACTTGTAGGGATCAAAACGTGCTGTAAGCATAAGAAAAAACAATGTTATCAATTGTAAAAGCTTTTTCCCTTGCCTGTATTTGAGACCATGTTTCTGTATTTAACTTTCCTCCTAACTGTAATACAGCTTCATCTTCTTCTTCCGTTTCTTGACCGTTACTTCGGGTGCCTAATATTTTCTTCCATTCTTCTCTATTTTCCCATCCTTCCAGAGGTAGCTTCCACTCTATCATGATTCTTGTAATTCTGTCATTCCATCCTGGTCTCAGTCTTCCTCTTCCTTCTCTCTTTTGGTTGCCATTTGATAGTCATTTTTGGTAACCTTTCCTCTCCATCCTTTGCAAATCAGTTGTCTTTTCTCTATCTCCTCTATTATATCTCAATCCACCCTCATGATTTCTCTAATCCTTCCATTCCTCACTCTCTCTCTTCTGGATATTCCAGCTGCTCTTGTTAGGAAATCCATTTCCATTATTCTCAACTTATTTTTTCTTTGTTCTGAGAGTTGCCATATTTCTGCTCAATATAGAGCCATGCTTTGTACTATTGTTTTATATATTCTCTCTTTCGTTCTTTTTGTGATATTTTTGTCCCATAATATTGGGTTGAGGGCTCCTATGAGTCTCCTTCCTTATTTTATTCTTTCCTCTGTTTCAATTCCATACATCCCTTGGTCCCCTATCATCGCTCCTAGATATTTAATCTTTTCTGTCCTCTATTAATTTAACTTTCCTTCTAAATATAATACAGCTTCATATAACAGTTTAATGTGTGCCTCCCTCAAAGAAGTTCAGTTAAGAGAATTTAATATATTAAAATATTGTAGAATAACAATTTTACTCAGCCTTCTCTGTATATTTTCTTTTTCAGAAAAATAAATGTAGATAATGTAAATAGAGATCATTTTTGGGATATTAATTTTAATCCATTGTGACTGATATCAGGCTGTTTATGGTAATAAAGTACATTAATACTAAACTTTGAATATTTTGGTGACTGGGGCAGAATCAGACTACAGTGTAGTCTTCTGAAATAATAAACAAGATGAGCTCTTAGTGTGTAGGTACTTACCAGCACATGTTAAGATGACTTGCCTACCAAAGTCATCTCTTTGCGGAAGAGGCACAATGTATCCCTCTTCGAGGAGTTCTGAGACAGGAGGATCATCGATGTTAAGTCCTCGAAACCAGTGAGGGTACAGCTGACGGATCACGAGGTAGCGCTCCAGCATTTCCTGTGCTAGTGGAATGCTGAACTTCTTGGTGCGCAAAAAACGTAACAGAAATGCCGAATCTGTGGAGATGGACAGCAAAATTAGATGTACATAATTCAACATAAAAATGTTGAATCATGAACAAGATGTGCAGTCAGTTATGAAAAGAAAATATGTAACAATTCAAAAAGTAATAGTGACACAGTAAATATTTACACATTTCAAAATTATTGTAGTGTACGGGACATAATATTATATTCTGTACGTAACTTTTCCATAAGGAAGCTGTGGAATTTGCATGAGCTACAGGTCACATAAACTGTAGAGAGACAATTTATAATTTTGTGAAACCAGCTTGATAAATGTCTGTTGAATGATCTTAATTTTGTTGTTTCTATACACCAATAATATTTTATAACAAGCAAGGAAATGGGTGCACAACATAATTCTGGCAAGTTCACCAGAATTTGATCTTTAACCATTGTGAATGGCAGGGAAATTCCCCATGTGAGAATTTTGTAGGTGGGTATTCACCACCTTATCACTTCAAGAATGCAAAATTATCAATAACTAATTCCTGATTTTAACCAAACTAGAATATGCTATAAATTTTTTTAGTAAAAGTCCCCTGAAAAAATTGCACAGAAATATGTTCAAGCATTCTTGAGTTGTTATATGCATACAGACTGATGGACAGAGTGATTTCAACCGGCACTTCATCAGGTTGTAAACACATGTATAAAATTAAATAAATATTTCATCTTTACCTAGCCAGAGCGGCACTTAAAGCACTGTCAGTGAGAAGGGCATTGACTTGTTAACAATCCTCTTGTGTCTTAGATGTTTGTCTTTTATGTCTGGCTTTTGTTTAAATCTTGATGATATGACAGAATACTGTTTACAGCAAACCTCTTGCATTAAATGATGCTGTTATTGTGGGTTTTTTGTACGGCATACCTGTACGACAACATTTGATATCTGGGTGTTTTTGTATCCAGTCCCTCATTTGTTGAAGCGCCTGCTGACGTGTTGCATCATCCTCACGCAGTTCTGTCTGTGCAAGAAGACGGAGCTCGTCATTCAGATGAAATTCTGAACCATCATCGTCAGGCTTGGGCATGAAGAATGGGGAATTTTCTCTATCCTCCCCCACACCCATTTCAATGTCTAAAAATTTAAGCAGATAACATATTCACTTGAAGCATTCATGTAATTAGATTTGTCAAATTACATTTTATGGCATTACATGTTTTTATAAGGGTCCACAGTGGCCGCACGATCTGAGTCGTGGGCCTTGTGCCGATTGGTTGCTGGAACTGTGGGTTCGAATCCCACTCAAGCCATGGATGTTTTTCTGTGTTGTGCTGTCCTGTGTACAGATAGAGGCCTTGCAACAGGCCGATCCCTCATCCAAGGAGTTCTACCGAATGTCTATAGATGAAGCCAACGAAAAGTTGGGACCCGCAGTGCTCATGCACTTGAAGAACGGGTCGTTCCCAGTATCCCAGTGGTTAATTTATTAATTTATCTATCTATTTAATGACACCATGCTATTTATCAACAGTGATACCAGTGTTCAAGTGAAGAATGAAGAGATTGGTGGAATAACTGGAAGGAGAAATCCCAGACACTCTACTAGAACAATGTTTATCACAAGTTCAGCACAAAATATTCATCTCTTGGACTCAGGTTTATTCTATGGAAGATCAGGATGCCAAATATAAAGTGCTGTGTTTGGACCCTATGTTGTATACTGGGCATTACCTAAGAGCAAAAATCCTCAAACACGATAACCGGTCTCTGGACCGATATTTGAACCCGGTGTCTCCTCAGTATGCAGCAGAAGTGCTAATCACTCGACCACGTTGTTGTCTCGGTTTATCATTTGTAGCCAGTGTGAAGTTCAAATATCAACATTCCTTAGCAAAATACAATTTAATTTGTTGCAAGAATGATGTCTCTTAATTTGGTGCCTTTTTTATACACTGCTAATACATGTAGTGAAATTAGAAATTATTAAATTACTAAACATTATTAAAATTCCGCAGAAACCATGACTATAGCTGGAGCAGAACTAGCAGCCATAAAATACATATTTTTGCTCTCTTTGTGCTCCAATTACTTTGACTACAGAGATCAGTTATATTACGTGAGTGGTTCTTGAATCAAATAAACCGATTTATTAAAATACACCATCAAAGGTTGCAATAAAAAATATATCCGATGATAGTGTACTACATGTTTTGATAGTGTAATCTCGAGAAGCAATATCGATAATACTCTTTCTAAGAAACTATAACCATTTCGGTTTGAAGTTTTAAACAATTAAACGTATGGTTTTTACACAAAACTAATGAACACTTAATTATATCTCAAGGTACGACCTGAAGTGCTCTGGGTTAAGGAATTCTAGTTACAGACTAGACGCCGAGAAAATTCTGGTAAGTTCGCCATCTATTGTTGTTTTATTTCAGTTTGTACATTAGATGCGCCTGTTTATTTATAGCAAGGCAATTATGGTGGCAATCCAGTTTGATTAGATACTACATCAAAAATTAAGAAATTGGACTTGTCAACTTATTCGAATTGTTAAATTTGAAAACAATATTGATTACATTGTGTAATTCCTGAATAATAATGATTAAATAATATGGTTCGACGACAGGATCTGCACATGGTTTGCTCCAATAATTCGATCATACCGGACTTGCAAATTATTTGGTTCAGTATTTGTATCATAAAGTATCTACATCGAATTAAGTAATGAGATTGGTCTCCTAATGCACAACTTCCTACAGATTAAACAATAATAAAATAAGTAGTACGGCAATTTGTTCACATTTCTTTATAACCAGTCGGAGTGAACGAGAAACCGCTTCTATTAATATATTCGCATCGTGACCAGTACAGTCTGTCGTTTGAAACAGTATTCATTGAGATAAGGGCGATTAATATCTTATTTTCAAATCGTAACTTCTGCAAGCCAGCTATCGGTTCACGAAATTAGCATCCATAGGAAGACTAGATGAGATAAAATAACTGATACAAATATAATACCAATCAAATAAAATGTGGAGATGGATTAATGGAAGAAAGTAATTTATTGTTTCACGGGTTTTTTGTCAGCTGGCCCTGTTGAGAAGCTCTGGTGATCAAAATCTACAAATAATTAATCGAAATTAGTGCAACTATAGGAAATTTCAGTCACACACAGAATTCTTATCATGCTGTTTCGTATCCTATTCCTATCGCGATATCATTGTCTGGAATGAAATGTTAACAATAACTATCACAACAACAATTCTTTCAAAGTTCAGCAGCATCAACGAAACACGCCCGAACGAAGAATGAACCCAATTTTTAACGATCAAACTACTTTCATATTCACATGAGAAGGTGAAAATAATTTTATGGCCACGATAACAAAATAACAAACAAACAAGAAAATGTTAACAAAAAAAAGTAAAATGTATAGTGCAACTGACGGGTTCAGAACAATCTGGTGGTGTCACCTCTGCGACATCACGGATCAGAGACTTTTATTGTCGATGTTCGTAGAGTGGTAAGAACTCTCACCACGATGTTATGGCCATAGCTGCAGTTACTAGAAAAGTTTGTATTAAGTGAGAGTGTTCGTCCTGTGTGCCCACTAGAGGAGAAAGTTAACAAGTCGGTAATTCTCGTTTTTCGTGTTTGTACTTTCTCCGCCTTCTGCTTGCATCTCACGCCACGTACCCTTCTGCATGCTCATAATACCACACAAGTGCAATTAAAAGTCACGAAGAATGGCATACCTCTGTCAATCGATTTTCGTTGCTTGTGTTCAGAAACAAACAAGACTGTTCTGGTCGCAAACATCAGAAGCATATGTAGATGTGTATAAGTAGGATTCTAATGGCGGTGAGTCCAGTCCAGTAGAAATTTACCGACGTTTCAGAGGTACATGCTGCCTCTATCATGAGGGCGACGAATAATTCGCGCGTCAGGGCTTTTGGTTACAGTCAGCGGCAGTGCACCGCGGGTTCAGGAACCCAATTGGTAC